>APFE030190202.1:5261-75529 GCA_000404065.3 Pinus taeda
AAAAGATGCACCTAAGATGATTTGATAATTTTCTCTTTTCAATGAATGTTCTAATTAAGAGAGTTGAGAGAATGCAACTTTTTCAATAAAAACAACTTTCTCAAAAGACAATCAAAGAACCAATTCTCTTTATCTTTCAAAACGCACAAAACATGACCACTCTTTACTTCACGAAAAAATTCCTTTCTCTTTCAAAGAAGTCAAATGCTATTCTAAAGCAAACGTTGCAAAGGAGATCGTTGATACTTCCCTATTTAATAAAAGCATGCAAAACTAATCTAATCAAAGCAATTTTAAGACCTATGAACTATGAAAAAGAATTCAAAAGAAAATCAAAGGAAATGTACCTAATCTTTCACTAACAAATTAATCTAAGAAGCAAAAGCTTACTAGGATGATTCCGGGATGTTTTACTTGGCAATGATTAATCCAAGGACTGGTTTATGCAGAATCACAAACTAATAAAAACAAAAACTCAATCTCTTTTTGTTCTTTTTGAAAATGAAATTCACAACTTTAAATGAACAAGTTATATTGAAATTTTTCAAAGAGGCAACACAAAGGTAGGTCGCTCACGAGGGTAGATTTTGCGACTGGTCTGACTCCCAAGAAGACTGACAAAACCAGAGATATCTAAGGCTTTGCAACTTCTAAACCCAGAGTCACTAGAGGACCAATATAAAAATCAAAACCCTAAGGCTAAAATCTCAAGGAATTTCACTAAAACTTTCGACACTAATGGAACAAGTGCAGGTGAGGATTTTTGACAGTCAACCAATGGATTTGGGTAGTAAAGACTAAGAAAACCAAAATCTAAAAGGAAAAAGTGATAAAAAAGAGAGTTTTCTCAATTTTAGCAGGGTACGTAGGCAACCTGTTTAACGAGGTGCATGCACGCTCTGTGTACACAGATACAGTGCGTACAAGTACGCACTGTGTCTAACTCAGAGGGTGCGTACTACTGTAAAATAAAGAAAAAATAAGTCCTAACTCGACCCTAAGCTAAGCCACCCAAAAACACAGTCAAGCAACCAAAAAACAAAAGAAACAAGACTCTTTTCAGATCAAAGTAATTCTCAAAGGAAAAATCAATCACATCAATGGATTCCCCAGCGGAGTCGCCAATTTGTCATGCGGAAAGAGTTATTTTTGCGCACAAACCTAACCTCCCTAGGAGTCTAAGACTCTCTAGTGACAAACAAACCAAACAAGAGCAATCCTTCTCTAAACATACATTATTCTATGAGAAACCAAGTGTTTTCCGATCTTACCTTAGGTCCAACGCTTGTTGTAGCAGTACAGCCTTGCTGATCCAGATGAGCTCCTCCTTCACTTTAAGACCTGCATACACTAACAGTCAAACGATTACATAACACCTAAATATTTCATAAAACAAAGTATATTCATCATATAGACCAAGGAGTACATGAATAATTCATTAACAACAAATCATTGAGAAGAATGGACTTATTTGTATTAAGGAAACAAAAAAGGAACCATTACAACCTGAGCCTTGGTGTTGTGCAAGCTCCTCCCAGGGTCCAACAAGAGATTTCCTCTACTTTGACAAGCTCACCCACTCCCAATATGGCAACAAGGAAGGATAGTGATCTCTCCTCACAAGTCAACAATGGAAGTCCTAATTCCAGCAGCATTTACCCTTTAGAATGTTCAGCTTTCAACCTCCCCTCCTCTGGCCCAATGCCTGTATTTATAGTATTCTAGAGGAGGTTATTCAGTTCCAACATCAATGGGATACTCCCTCTTTTGGATGGGGTAGCTCCTCTCTTGATGGGATAAGCTCCTCTATCATAGGGATGCATGAACCATCTGGAGGCGCTCAATACACGTCAAACACTCTTATAGAAGGCTCTAGAAGTGACCACAAGTAACTTTTTAAAGATGAAACTCGCGCCTTTTGACCTTTACAGGGGTACACACCCATCCTTTGGCTTACAGAGTGTACAAGTACGTAGGCACAATGTGTTTGGGATGCGTACACGCAGGCAAGGTAGAGAGAACCAGCGTACCCAGAGATAAACATGTTTTTAAGTGACTTTCTCTCTTGTTGAGGTTTGACATGAAGAACAGAGGTATAAGGCTTGACAAGGAGGATAATATGACTATTGATGGAGCCATATTAACTGCAGATAGTCATGGTGACAAATTTCAGTGTAACAAGCCTTCTGCAGGTGGGTGCATGCATACTAGTATGAGTCTACACCAGTACAAGATTGTAAATAGATTTTATTATTATTAAAAGAAGACAGAGACGACAACAATAGGTGGTTCTCACCCACATTGGGTTTCCACCTTAAATCTTGGTGTTCATATGTGTTGCTTATGCGTGATACTTTATTCTGGTTTTACTACATTGTCTAATAAGTTACTAATGTACTGGTTTAAGATCAACATATGATAAATTGTCTAAATCACAAGTTCTCTAGATATACGCTGGTTTCTCTAATCATAGTTGCATGTACATGCTAGTTCCCTTCACTAAGTAGGGTATATAAATCTGTTTGGGAAATAAAATTATTGATCTAAAAATACTAATTCACCCCCCTCTCAGTGTTATTTCCAACAATTGGCATCAGAGCAGGTCCTTCAGAAGAAGCTTGATCACTTGAAGGAAGATCTTTCAAGATGAATAATCATGAAGGCATGGGATCCATCATACCACCAATCTTCAATGGGAGAAACTTAGTATATTGGAAAATAAGAACCAAAGCCTACCTACAATCGCTTGGAACTTATTTTTGGGAAATTGTGGAAGGAGGATATCAATTTCCAGTAACAATTCCTACAAACTCTGCAAGTAAGAAGTTATATGAAACTAATGCCAAAGTTGTCAATACTAGGAAGTTTGTCAAAATTAGAATTTGTCAAGGTCATGCAACTCAAAACAGCCAAAGAAATATGGGACAAAATCATTCAAAGCTATGAAGGAGACTCTCAAGTAAAATGTGCTAAGCTTCAAACTCTTAGAATTTAGTATGAAACTCTTAAGATGCATAATGATGAGAGTGTATCTAGTTACTTTTAATGTATAGATGAGATTGTCAATTGTATGAAGAATCTGGGTGAAGAAATAAAGGAAGTTAGTTTAGTTGAGAAAATTTTGAGATCTCTGTCTTCTAAATTTGAGTCAAAAGTGTCTTCCATAAAAGAAAAGCACTGGGTGAATAAATAAAGGAAGTTAGTTTAGTTGAGAAAATTTTGAGATCTTTGTCTTCTAAATTTGAGTCAAAAGTGTCTTCCATAAAAGAAAAGCAGGATCTTCAAACTATCGTTGTGACTCAACTTCATGGAATCCTAACTGCCTTTGAAATAAGAAAAGGATGTCCATTAGATATGAGAGAAGCTGCATTTAAAGCATCATCAAATGGAAAAGAAAAGGAAGAGAGTAATGAATCGGGACACATTTCTGAAGAAGAAGATGAGGTAAATTCTGTCAAGAAGCTTCAATGGGGTTTTGGAAGGTTCAGAGGTAAGCTACCTTTCAAATGCTTTGCTTGTGGTAGAGTCGGTCATTATGCTGCCAAATGTCCTCATAAAGATAAATATGAAAAAGGCAATAGGAAACAGGTTGTGAATAGAAGGAGTTACTATATGCATGAAGATAGTGATGGTTTATCTAATAGTGATGAAGATGAAACTAAACAAGATTATAGACTTCTCATGGCTTACGAAAATGATGATTTTTTGGATGCATTAGAAGAGGAAGACTTTCATGAAGAAATCAGTAAACTCAAAATCTGTTTAGAAGAAAAGAATATGATCATAGATACTTCGACACACCAACTTGTTGAAAGAGAAAAACACAATAAAAATCTAGAATGTGAAATTGTGGATCTAAGAAAAGATCTTGAGAAGACAAAATCTCTCAATTTTAGATTTGATAAAGGATCAGATACTTTAAATGAAATTATTAAAGTTAAGTGATCTCCTTTGATAAAGACAGATCTTGGATATACTAAAGAATCATCTCAATCACAAAAGTTGTCAACCTCCACCAGAAGCTATCTTGATGCAACAAAGACCAGTGAACAGTATGTCAATCGTCAACAAAAGCCTAAAGCCTAGTATCGGGTAAATCATACTCAATCTACTGCAAGGATGAATATCAATAGAAGTTGCAACCAATAGGTAAACAATGTCAAAAGATTTGATGGTCGCAAAAACTTCTTTAATGGGCAATGTTTTTCATGTCATAACATTGGGCACAAAGCTGCTCAATGCATTGCTTACAAAACCTTCATGAGTAGAGAAGCACGAAATCAAAGGAGTGTAACAGGAATCAACAAAATCTCCTATAATAACTTTTCTTATCTTGAAAATGAAATAGAATGCTCGATTTGCAACAACTTTGGTCATGAAGAATATGAATGCGGGAAAAAATTTCAGCAAACACTACAAAAGGAGCAAACACCATTAAATCCCAAGATATGGAGAAGGAAGGAATCTCAATCAGAAAGATGTGGTATAGCCTTGTATTTAGAAGGAAAAGAAAATCAGTGGTACATCGACAATGGATGCTCCAAACACATGATAGGTGATAAAGAGAAACTTCACTCATATAATGCTTTAGAAAAATAAAAGAATGTCTCATTTGGAAATTACACTCTAGGTGTCATTAAAGGTAAAGGTTCTGCTTTCTTGAAAGAAAAGGTTAAATCTGGAAATGTTATGTATGTATATGGTTTAAAGCATAATCTGTTGAGTACCAATGAAATGTGTGATCAAGGAAATGAAGTGGTGTTTCGATCAAATGGATGTGTTGTTCATGACCTTGATACAGGAAAGACCATGATCAAAGGTACAAGAAATCCAAAAAACTTATACATACTCAAAGGAGGACAAAAACAATGCTATCTAAGCAAAACATATGAAAATTGGCTATGGCATAGAAAATTGGGACATCTAACCTATTCTCAAATAAGAAAGGCATGCAGGCACAAGGCAGTTCATGATCTTCCATATATCATCATCCCATAAAATACCATATGAAAACAATGTCAAATTGGTAAGAAAACTAGAGTTCATTTCATTGAAAAGGAAGGGTTAGCAAGTAAGCCTATTGAACTTATCCATACTAATTTATGTGGACCAACAAGGAAAAAGTCACCTTGTGGAGAAGAATACTTATTTTGTTTATTGGTTACTTTTCCATAATTTGTTGGATAGGTCTTCTAAAGCATAAAGATGAAGCATTTGAAAAGTTTAAAGCCTTCAAAACTTTAGTTGAAAATGAATCAGATTGAAAAATCAAATGTCCCAGATATGATCAAGGGTGAGAATCCATATCAGATGAATTCTTTGACTTTTGTGAGCAACATGGAATAAAAAGGAAATTCTCCACCACAAGAACTCCTTAGCAAAATGGTGTGGTAGAAAGGATGAACATAATAGTCTAATAAATGGCTTGTGCTATGCCAGATGAATCTGGAACACCTGCAATATTTTTGGGTGAAGCTACATTTGTTGCCATGACTATTCTCAACAAAGCAAATATTCAGGTAAATAGCACTCAAACTCCACATGAAGTTTGGTATGGTAAGCCTCCTACTGTAAAATACTTTAAATTTTTTGGAAGCAAATGTTTTGTCAAAAGGAATGATGAAAAACATGGTAAGTTTGAACCCAGAGCAGACAAAGGCATTCTTCTTGGTTATTCTTCCAAAAGTAAAGGATACAAATGTTATAATAAAAGACTTCGGAAAATTGTTGAAAGCATTGATGTTGTAGTTGATGAAGCATGCATAAATCCAGAACAAATGAAATCAACAGAAGAATATGACAATGAGGAAGATGGGGATTACTTTCTCACAACAAATCAAAATGATATTGAAGAAGAAACCAATGAAGCACCGGAAGGAGATACAATAGATAGGGAAAAGACTCCATCCAGGTATGTTCAGAAGAATCATCCAGAATCTCAAATTCTAGGAGAAAAAGGGTCTGGAGTACAGACAAGAACAACTCTTAAAAGAACCTCAATTTATCTAGCATTACTATCCTCAGCAAAACCTCAGAACATAAATGAAGCCTGCAAAGATGAATGTTGGGTCAAGGCCATGGATGAAGAATTAGGTCAAATTGAAAAGAATGATACTTGGGAGTTAGTTCCTAGACCTCGTGATAAAAATATTATAGGAACAAAATGGATATTTAAGAATAAACTGAATAAAAATGGAGAAGTTATTAGAAACAAGGCAACACTTGTTTGCAAAGGGTATGCCCAATAAGAAGGTATAGATTTTGAAGAAACTTTTGCACCTATTACCACACTTGAAGCAATAAGGACGTTTCTTACTTTTTCTAGTTTTGAAAATTCAAAGTATATCAAATGGATGTAAAATCAACCTTTCTTAATGGAGATTTAGAAGAAGAATTCATATTGAATATCCAGAACGATTCATTCTTGGAAATGATGCAAAACTTGTATGTAGACTCAAAAATTCTCTCTATGGTCTGAAACAGGCTCCAAGGGCTTGGTATTACCACCTTGACAAATATCTACAACAACGCTTTACAAAAAGTTCCGCATATAGCAATTTATACACAAAGATTGAAAATGATAAATTGCTAATTATTGTTGCTTATGTTGATGATATCATTTTTGGTAGCAATGAAGAATCCATGAGTCAGAATTTTTCTTTAGTAATGCAGAAAGAATTTGAAATGTCTTTACTTGGTGAACTTACTTATTTTCTTGGTCTACAAGTTCAGCAAACAAAATATTGTATATTTATCTCACAAATAAAATATCTCAAGCAGATCTTGAAAAAGTAAGGAATGGAAGATTCTAAACCAGTATGTACTCTAATGATGCAGTCTCAGCTCTAATGATGAAACACCAGCAGTAAACCAACCAACTTATAGATCTATGATTGGAAGTCTGCTTTATCTAATAGGTACCAAACCTGACATCATTCATGCATTAGGAATTGTTGGAAGGTTCCAAGAAAATCCAAAGGAATCACATCTCCAGGATGTTAAAAGAATTTTCAAATATCTTCAAGGAACTCAAGACTTTGGACTATGGTATCCTTAAGATACATGGCTTACTCTTCATGCATATATAGATGATGATTGGGCAGGAAGTGTTGATGACTGAAAAATCACTAGTGGTGCTACATTCTATATGGGTTACCGATTAGTATCTTGGTTCAGCAAGAAACAAAGTTCGATTGCTTTATCTACAACTGAAGCAAAATATGTGGTTGTTGCATCTTTCTGCACACAACTACTTTGGATGATGCAAACTTTGCAAGACATTCAGATCACATATACTCAAACCATCTCCATTCTATGTGATAATACAAGTGCTATTAGTATTTAAAAAAATCCATTCATGCACTCCAAGACCAAGCACATACCCATCAAGTACCATTTTCTACAAGAAAAAGTGCTTGAACAAAAGGTCAAATTGGAGTATGTTCCCTCCAAAGAATAGGTTGCTGATATATTCACTAAATCATTGCCCATAGAAACATTTGAATATCTCAAACAAAAGTTGGGAGTAGTTGCTGCATCATCCTACCGTTAAATCCAATTTTAAAGAGGAAGGTTATTATATGTTGGTTTCATGAAGTATAATCATGTATACACGCGGGTTTCTGTGGCTGAAGAAGCATATATGTTTTTCTAAGAGGAAAAATAATGGGTCGGACTCTTATGCGGGTGCTCTGTCTAATGTTGATGATTACAGTCTAATGATATGCTTTGTTCATTACTTTTTATCTCACTGACAAAGATGCCTTGATTAATGACTTGTTAACAATGCACAGGTAGCACAAGTTTAGGGGGAGCATTATCCTTCACATGGATTCTGCATTGTTGGCATTATGGTTGCTGAGTCTAGTTATGGCTTGAGATATTTATACCATTTGTTGCTTAAGTGATGTAAAATTCTAGGGTGTGATATGACTTCTTATACATTTGAATGAGTCCTATTGGACAAATGATGTAATCTATATCCCCACTTTGCATGGGATGGATGATGTAATATTTATTGTATTTGTGTCATCTATAAAAAATTCGTATATCCCCACTTGGTTGGGTGGATGAGTCAAATTTGGTATATCCCCACTTTATTGGGAGATTGATGTATGTATGAGTCATTTTTGATAGGAAGGTCAAACACACATAGTTGAGTTATAGAGTCATGTTATTCTTTTGGATAATATTTTCGCAGAATCTGCACGTGCTTAGGGGGAACATGGATGGTTAGTGCATCACAACATGTACAATGATATCAGAACATGTACAAAGAGGGATTTTAATCAGAGAATCCAGCATGTGCCTAGGGGGAGCATGATCATATTCAGTTGTTCAGATGTGAAGAGTATCCTATTTTTCCCTTTTCCCTTGATGTCAAAGGGGGAGAGAATTTTGGTGTTTCTTGTTATGTTTAACACTTTCTACAGCTTGCATAAATCAACACCATCATGGTTTCCATCAATTCTAAAGGGGGATATTGTTGGCATTATGATACAAGTGTTGTCGTTGATGGAAACTCACTCACAGGTCAATTTAGTTTTGGTAAAAGGCAACTCAAAGTACAATAGGTATATTCAAAGTGTACAGGGCAATGGTACAGAAGAACAAGAATATGGAACTAAGGTGTACTAATTAGAATAAAGAAAGTAAAGAAAAAAGCTAATACACACTGGCCCACTTAGTCAAAACAGTGTATACATGCTATTCCACATAACAAAAATAGCGTATACATATACACACACTCCCACAAAAAGACAAGCACTTACATGATTGGAAAACCTAGGTTTTGGTTGAGGTATTTGGTCTATGGTATTGACCCTAGTTATTTGGTCCGAGGTATTTAGCCCATGGTATTGACAATAGGAATTTGGTCAATGGTATTGTTCTTAAGTGGTTTTGGTCCAAGGTATTGACAAAGGGCCTAAAGATATATAAGGAGGAGAAGATCATAAGGCCAATTATGCAAGTGTATGGGTTTCTAAGAAATACTGCTATCTGAAGTATATTTTATGTTGCAGGGGCTATGTTTGTGATTTGATCTAAAATACTTTGTGCACCTTGAATTCAATGTTAGATCAGGATCATGAGACCTAAAGTGACTTATTATTGGATGATTTGATATTGGTCGGGCTAGATCTAACTGTGCACACCTGTTTTATTCTTTAAATATCGTGATCTTGGTTTGTCTGAAGTTCAGAAGTGCAGGAAAGTTATGAGTTGATATTTGCAGATATGTACACTGGTTCGTCTCTTCAAAATCACGTGTACACGTAGGTTATACTCTTCAAAATAGTGTGTACAAAAGAAAAACTTCTTTTTCATATTTGACTGATCTATCTAATCAAATTATGTTGTTTTACTATTGTCTGGCAGTGAATTCTTCTTAGATCTGAATGTAAAACTGAATGCATAAGGAGGCTGGTATTTGATTGATTGATTGTATAAGTGAAAAGAAGTGATCTTTTTCGTTGCCTATGTAAATATTTGTAAGTTGACAATAGATATTCAATATATTGCTGGTTGGTACAGACTTGATTCAAAAGTTTATATTTGTAGTAGTTTTGAAGGTATATGAAGGTTTGGTTAACAACAGTAGCATATACAGGCAATTTGGGTTTAGCCAAGTAGTGTATACACTATGATGCATGGTTTTTGAGGTTACAACTAATTCTGAATGATGATGCAGGTTTCTGGGTTCAGTCCAGTGTTTTTGTGTCAGTAATCTGATTGTTCAAATTAACTGAATATTGGTTGATGCAGTTTAAGTTTAAAATTTTTTTATGGGTCCATTATGAAAATTGGATGAAACGTGACCTTCAGATTGTGTTGTTGTGATCCGGGAGTATCCAGTATGAAAAATTCATGAAACATGGTCCCTGGAGAAAGAAAGAAGTTCATAGCCTTCTGTAGGTCGGCACCTATGTACTAGTAAACAAATTGGCTTGTACAAGAGCTAGGGGGTTACAGATCCCTTCAAGTAGAAGCTGGAAAAAGAGAGAAGGTTGTAGCCTTCTTCAGGTGGGTGCCTATATACTGGTATGAGTGTGCACCAGTACAAGATTTTAAATATATTTTCTTATTATTAAAATAAGACAGAGACGATAGCAGCAGGTGGTTTTCACCCACATTGGGTTTCCACCTTAAATATTGGTGTTCATGTGTGTTTCTTATGTGTGATTCTTTATTCTTATTTTACTGCATTGTATAATAAGTTATCGATGTACTGGTTTAAGATCAACACATGATGAATTGTCTAAATCACAAGTTATCTAGATATACATTGGTTTCTCTAATCATAGTTGCGTGTACATGCTAGTTCTCTTCACTGATGTAGCATATAAAAATATGTTTGGGAAAAAAAAATATTGATTTGATAATACTGATTCACCCCCCTCTCAGTATTATTTCCAACAGTAATATGCTACATTATTTTTAAGGCCGCATGGTGTAAGTGTCCCATGCACATGTGCCATAATTCTCCAACATCTCGATTATCCACATTTTCTGCCTTGCTACTCAGTGCAGTGCAAGCTTCCACCTCAAGTTTGTAGATATTTTTCACTCTGAATCTAATCTACTTCACTGTACTAGTAACTACATGTCTCAAAAAGGATTTCCCCTTACTGAAAAAAACATCATAGCCTCTATCTTCCAATACAGTTACAAAGATCAAATTATTCTTTAGCCCAGATACATACATAACATCTTCCAAGTGAATATGGGAACCTGACTCCCTCTTAAAGGTTACAGTTCAAATTCCTTTGGTACTATACCTCCCATCATCCCCATGTTCTATGTGCATCTAATGATCCCTCTCCTCTAGGGTACTGAAGAATCCTTTACATCCTGTGATGTGAACAAGGCACCTAAATCTAGGTACCACACACTCCCCATTATAATGCTTTCTGTGCACGCAATCAAGGTGAAGTCCAATCCAAATTCTGACGCAAGTGCTTCACCTCCTACTCCACCTGAAGAATTCATGTTAGACTGCTTATGCAGACACTTTGTTGCAAAGTGCCCATATTTTTGGTAGTGAAAACATTTTATCTTTCTTAGGCCCTTCTTCTTTCCATTCTCCTTGTTGGACTATGGCTTGGTTTGGGCCTTCTTTCCCTTATATTTCTTTTCCTTCCCAAACAAGGAAAAATTCTCTTCCTACTCATTTTTGGATGTTACTCCATATTTTGTGTTCCTCCGAATTTCTTCTTACGCCAAATCAGACGAAAGTCTCTACCAATCTGGAAAATTTTCCCTTCAATTTACAAAGGCTTCATAACAATGCTAGGATTTTGGAAGGCCTAGGAGAATTAGGCTAACAATTTCAGGTGACGAAACATTTTCTTCTACTTCTCCAAGTTCATCTCGATTCTGGATGAGTCTAGAGAGGTAATGTGGAATGATTTCATTCTTTTGCAATCAGATGTTTCTGATCTTGTCCCTTAATGCCAATTTCCTAGCATCACTGTTATTTTCAAATCACTAAGTGAGGTTCTTCCACATAAAAAATGGAGCTTCTTTTCCATGTAAATTTGAGACTATGTGGTCTCTCACACCCTCCAAGATGACCCTTTGGATTTTGCGGTATCCTTCTTCCATTGGGATAATTGTTGTGCATCTGATACTACAGGTTTTAGAATGTTAGTTTTGGTGTATTCTAGCACTCCATGATCATCGAGTACATATTCCATCTCGTCCTTCCAAGTGATGAAATTTGAGGTTCCCTGAATTTGTTGAAATAAAATTTTTCGTACAAAAGAAGATTTTCTTCCCTGAATCTACATATTGAAATTTCTGAAGGAGAATATCTATTGATCAATTTCTATTGTGTTTTCAAGCTCTAATACCATGTAGAAATTTCAATAAATTTGTTACTACTAATGAAATCGAATTGAAATCAAGAGAAAAAAAATCTTCTACTATTCTATGGAAAGGAAAACACATGATAGAAATACATGTAATAACATGCAACCATCAAAACAAAAGGAGCACAATGATTTTACTGGGGAATCAAACTGGGAAAAACCTCTCCATTGCTTTTCCTTAATTAGATGAGAATGAGAAACTATTGCAATCTCTTGCTTCAACTCTGAAGCACACCCTGCACTATAAACTTTCTCTCATGTTGATTGTCCTACTTTGGCCAACACTTAGCTAATTCAAGACTCAACCAACCTCCTATTTCCTTGTACAACCATAGAGGAATTAAGATCCTAAATATTAGGGAAATTCCCTTTTTCCTTACGCAATTCCAAGCACAATTGATCACTTGCTAAGTGCAAAAGCTTATACACTCAACTAGTATAATATTGATGATTACAATGTTCCTTTTCTCCACTCTGTCTATGAAATCTTAATTCCATGCATGTCAGGGTTATTTTTAGCTAATTGCCTAGTTTAACTGAGAGATCAGTGAGTTAACAAAAATTCTACTACTCAAGTGACCTTCAACTAACTCAATTAATTACTTGACCTCAGTTAACTAAGTTCAACTAAAAATAACTGAACTAGATTACTAAATTTTAGCAATCACTCATGTACAACTCTACTCCAAGCCTAAAATATCAATTTTTTTGATCTAACTAAGTGAGAAGGCCATGTCACTCAAGCTAAATGCAATCCACGTCATCTTGTTGATATGGAAAATTGAATTACTCAGTTTGACTAAGGCACAATTCAAATTGAGTCTTTCTTGCTACGATATATATATATATATATATATATATATATAATATATAATATATATATTATATATATATATATATATTATATATATATATATATATATATATATATATATTATTATGTCATGCATGTTATGTTATATAATAATTTAACATTTAACTATATATGTTCAAGTTTCAATAATGCATCATTGATACATAAATTAAATCCATGATGAGAAGTGCATTTAAAGTTAATAAAAACATTTTGACTCTTTTCTAATTTGTACCAATTGTTTTGCTATGTAGTGTGTTCTACCCAGAACATTGTCTTCATTTGCTTGCAACTAGTACATGTCACATCTCAAAGTCAAACATTATAAGAACTTGTCTTATGGAGTATTTGGTTGGCATGAAATTTTATTAGTTTTAAAAATAGGTTTTTTTTCTTTTCTACATATATTTACATATTTATTCTCTATGAATAAAATGCATTATTTACAAATCAGAAATTGTGAAGTTAGATTTAATCACCTCTTTCGATTGTGTTTACGTGGAACTCAATACTTTGGTTGATAAATGATCAAAAAGGGGATTCTAAAGTTTAGGACTTCAGGATAGATTATTCTACTTGAGTTTAGAAATGGTTTTCTTGTCAGCATTATTTCTTTTTTTAATTTACAAGCATGCTAATTAATTTGTCGACTATTTATAATTTGTATTTTCCATTGTGTACACATACCCATATGTAGAGTGTTGTTGATGTCACAATTATGTGGACAATTAAGTAGGATGCTAGGTATAGAGGGATTGATGAAGTGAGTACATTGAAGTAGGGACCAATATTTGAGCCACAGGTAGGGAAGAATCAAACCCAGATTGATCAGAACCCCATCCTACCTAACTTTCATTTAGGCTTGACTGACGTTAGTAGATTCATATATGTGATTAAATGTGGTTCAAAATCATTTATTTCCATATTGTGTATTTTGTACAAATAATGATCTAATTAATTTTAATTTGAATGTGTTATATTGGAGTACTGGATTATAGAAAATTACTTTGTGCAAATAACTCACATAGGAGTTTTGGTGGTACTTAGAGTGGATAGTTTGTATATTTTTAGGCCAATTTTATAGGGTGCATTCACATGTGATACAAACTTTGTATATTTTCATGCATGGATAGTTTATGGATGTAAATGAACATTATTCTACTTTATGGATGCTTATTATTTCAGTTTATGGATGTTCATGTAATGTAATTTGTATATATTTTCATATGGACAGTTTATTGATGCATTCATTATTTCAATTTATGGATTTTTGTTAATCTTGTTTATGGATGATTATTAATTTTCAGCTTATGGATATATTAATTATTTCAATAGTTTAAAAAAAACTATATAATATAACTTTTACTAAAAAATATAACAATTTTGATTTCTAGTTTCATAGACAAAGAAAATAAGTACAATCTTACCATGCTAGGAAAAACACAAATTATAGGATTGAAATAAGTTTTAAGTTCCATTTTAAAATATGGATGGTAAACAACAAATACAATTTATTCAATTTTATTTCTTTTGAGGTCATCTCCAATAGCCTAGTCATAACATGATATTTTTTTTCACAAAAATGAGTACATATTCTATTAAATTTGCACCTAGTTGTGGCAAATACCCCGAAGATTTACATTGCATGCTGCTCAAAAAAAAATTAATTGACCAACTATCACTACAGGCCCAAAACAAGAGCACTCAAAAATTCACATGACCAAACATAAGTATTAGATGTTGTATCTAATATATTCGACAAAATTGAAACAAAAATAAAAAATAAAAATTGAAGCTTGTCATTCAAAAACATGATCAATTAAAAGTCGAGGTCATACGATTAAGATCAATGTCCCTAATTTGTTAGGCTTCTTCCAATAGATAGGATTTGTTAGCTAACATATTTGATCCAGAGTTGAGAATTAAAATAATGTGGAATAAAGATGGATTAAAAAAGGATCTTAGAGTTCCTTTTATTCAATGAAATGAAATAAAAGGCATACTATCCTTTGGAGGGCTATCTAATCTAAGAGGTGAATAACCAAGAAAGAGTCCCCCAAGATAGAGATCTCTTGAATCCTTCATTTTTGAGCTAAAATTAGCCCCATGTACAATCCACACATTTTTTCTTTATTAATTGATTTGGAAACTAGTCCCCATGAGAATTTATCCATGATTATTCCTTCGGGATTGAGTAATATCCCTCCTGCTCCTACCTGCCCTAGTCATACCATGATATTTAAGCTATATGTGTATTGGAATTTAATATATATAAAAAAAGAATTAATGATATATGTTTTCATAATTTTATATATAATTTTATCAAAATTTCCTTAATTTACTTGGCTATCTTAAGGTTCAATTAAAAAACACAAATAAAATTGAAACACGTTTTATTCAATTTTAAAAGATGTCTTGTAAACAACAAATAAGTTTTATTCAGATTTATTTCCTTTGTGCTCATCTACAAGATCTTAACATGATATAAGTACAATCTTACTATGATGCAAGTCACTTTGATGCTTAAATGAACTAAAGTATATCATGTATCAATTTGATATTGAGCATGAAAAGAATTACAAATATGTTTCATATTGGCTTGTAGAAAGTGCCTTTTAGTGCAATCAACATGTATGTTATTACAATTATTTTAATTCTAAAATCATCCATATTATAATTTAAAAAATCTATATATGGAAAATTTTGCAATGCACCCATATACCATTGCATGACCAACTATTTTGAGTATTTCAATCAATTCCTTATCACAACGTTCAATTAAAAAACACAAATAGGATTGACATAAGTTTTATTCAATTTTACAAGATGTCTTGTAAACAACAAATAAGTTTTATTCAATTTAATTTCTTTTGAGGTCATCTACAAGATCTTATTATTAACATGATATAAATACAATCTTGTTATGATGCAAGCCACTTTGATGCTGGGCGAAGGTTAGGGTTTCGAAACCAGGGCGTAGGGCGGAACCACGCATAGGTCTCGGGTAGGTAGAAAGGCTCCAACTCCAAAGCACAGTTGCCGACACGGGGGATCATTGTTCTGCAAGACGACAGGTAGGTGGATTTCAAATGATTGTTGTGGTTTTTGTTAATGGTTGTTTAAGTTTTCTTCTCAGTATTATCCGCCTGTTTTTTGTTCCAATCTACAAGCTTCCGTGAAACCTACCCCCATTGACTGTCGATTGACGCGCTACTTGGGAACGATTCGAACTATGGTTAACCCCGCCGAGTTGTTAGCTCTGGACCCAGATGTGGAAGACATCCTTTCTATGTGGGGGAAGGACATCACTACATAGAACATGGAACATTATTTTGGGGCTTTCGAACTGCCAAGTCTGGAGGTTGTATCTCAGTCAGAAAATCCATTGCTCCTGTCTCATGGTAAGGATTCGGGCAGAGTGGTTCATAATACCGGATCATCGGCCGTCCCCAAGCAGGTAGATAGAGAAACAGTGTCGAGTGGAGAAAATAAGGAAGGTTCAACCACTGAACCAAAAGGAAAAGACCCGATATCCCGGTATTCGCCTGATAAGGGTTTTGATAATATATACCAGTTAGGGATTTCTGCAGGTATTGAAAAAATTAGGGCTCCAGGAGTTTTTCCCTCGCAAACAAGGGTTACCCTTCCAAGGGAATCCTCAAACCTAAAAGATTTCTCAGCAAGCGGTGCGGTAGATTTTACGGTGGGGGTGCAAGCAGACACAGATGGTCTGGAGAATGAACTCATCCCCCCTGGAAATGGTGACTCGGGTCTTTTGGGTCAGCTCCCGTCACTCTTGGAGACAGAATCTCAGGTGGGCACAGCACAGATAATATCTGATAGAATTGATGGCCGAAAAGGTGCAAGATCATAGGTGGAAGAGTTAAGAGATAAAGGAGCGAAAAGGAAACTGCAAAGGCCCATTAGATCTCAGGTGATAGCAGACAATCTAGTCCTCAGGATGGAGGTTTCCATGGTAGAAGCCCTAGCTATTGCAGATTGTACATTGGTCGGCAGAGCAAGAGGTAAGAAATACACTTCTGAATTTCTTCAAGATTGGGGTGAGAAATGTTTTACACATGATAGTCCTCTACAGTTCGAAGCACTTGTTTTAGCGAAAGGATGGTTTCAGCTCAGGTTTGAAGACAGAGAATCGACAGAATGGGTCCTTCATCGAAATTGGCACATAGGGAACATTCCTATTCTGCTTAAGAAATGGACCCCCCTTTTTGACGCAATCAAGGAAAGAACGGATGAATTCCCTGTGTGGGTGCGTGCCCCGGGTTTACCATCCTTCCTCTGGATAGAGGAAGTTTTCAAATCTATTAGCAATAGGCTGGGGGTTTTCCTGGAAGCAGATATGACCTTCTTGGTAACGAAAAACAGGGCAATAGCGCGTATACTTGTCATGCTCAATCCGAGCAGACGCTTGGCACAAAAAATCAACCTTCAATTCAATGAATTCGTATATGAGCAGATATTAGACTATGAATACTTGCCATTTAGATGCCATCGGTGCCATGAGTATGGGCAGATGGCAAAAGATTGCCCATAGATGAGAAGAAGGAGACATTTCCGAAGGATCATAGCTTACAGAGATAATGTTCAAGCAGATGTTCAGATGACGATGGAGCATGAAATGTTGGAGATGCAAGAACCGAGGAATATGGAGATAGAGGAGATGGTGAAGGTTACAGTGGACGAAGATGCACAAATTCAGGAGGCTGATGTGGTGAATATCTTTCACCCGGAGGTAGCAGTGGAGGAAATAACAAAAGAAGCGGAAGCTGTGGAAGCGTTCGCTGAGAAAGAAAAAGAAAATCAAACATCTCACGACGAAGCGGAAAAGGGTATGTGCTCAGGGACTCCTAACTCTCTTTTTCTCCTGAGAATAATTCATTTAAAAAAAATAATACGTCCTCATCCAATGAAGAACAAGAAAACAATAATGTTGAAAATAAGGAACATTTATTGACATGCCCGAATGTAGAAATTATAGCGAAAGCTTTGTCGTCCCTAGATATAAACTGTGAAGACAATTGGCCTCCCCTTTCACTCTCAGCATCATGGCCTCCTTGCCCTTATAACCTGAGATCTATGGGAGGGAAACATGATGATCAAGGGTCTTTAGGTGGACTGGGACTGATCCCTCCACAGAACAATTCCAAAAACAAAGGAGGACAGAAATCCGATATGTCCAAGGCAAAACTTAAAGCAAAGCTCGATGTTGCAGATGGAAAACAATATTCTATTCCGGGGGTTCTTAGAGCAGCACAACCCCATGAGGGTGTTATCAAATGATCCTGACATTCTGGAATTGCAGAGGTTTGGCCAGTAAACCTAAAAAACTGGCATTGAAAGATTGGATATCTAATTCCAAATTAGATGTTATTTTTTTGCAAGAAACCTTAGGGAAGGCCTCTGAGATTGAACCTGTGCTTAAATCCCTTCTGCCGGGTGGGTTTTTATTGCTATGGATGCCTCTGGTCATTCGGGGGGCCTTGCAATTGGTTTCAAAGAAGGGAGGGTTAAAATCATTAATCTATGGGGGATGAAAAATGTTTTGGGAATGGAGGTATTATCTCCAGACTTCACCTTCCCCATCACTTTAGTAAATATCTACGGACCATGCCAGGGCAGGGAATCTTTCTGGGAAGATTTGATGAAAAAAACTGTGATGAAATCTCCGTTGATGATTATGGGAGGTGATTTAAATTTCTCTCTGGGCAGAGCTGAAGCTTGGGGCCCATCTGCGAGAGAAGATCCCCTCTCAGATTTTTTCTTCAACCTCATCATGGAGAATAACTTAATTGATCCCTCCCCGATCAAGCTAAAGCCTACTTGGAGGAATCGAAGGATAGGAGAAGATCGGATTGCCAAAAGACTAGATTGATTTCTGTTTGCGGAGTCCTTATCTTCAAAAGTTCCTATGATCAGACAGTGGGTTGAGGAAATAGGGAATTCGGATCATTTCCCGATCTTCTTAGACATGACTACTCCTCCTCACAAACCTCCTACTCCTTTTAAGTTCAATCCCGCTTGGCTCCAAGATCCCTCTTTCTGTAATATGTTTAAAGAAACTTGGATTCACCCTGATCAAAATGTAGGCGAGGATAAAAGTTTTTTGTTCATGGAGAATTTAAAAAGATTGAAGAAAGCTACAATCTCCTGGGCAAAGGACAGAAAACTGAAACAAAATGAGGAAATGATCAGAATTAGGGAGGAGCTGAAGCAGATGGAGAGTATGGAGATAGATGGATATTCCTCTCAAGTCTCTAAGGACAAAATCCTTCACTTGGAGAAGTAGCAAAATAAAATTCTTCTGGAAAAGGAAGAAGAATGGAGGATCAAGAGCAGAGCAATTTGGCTAAAATCTGGGGATGAGAACACTAGGTTTTTCCATAATTTTGCAAAAGGTAGGAAGTCTGCAAATACTATCTGGCACCTAAAACATGAAGAAGGGAGAGAATTCAGCTCCTTTCCAGAGCTCTCGGGATTAGGAAAAAGACACTTTCAAAATATTTTCGCAGATCAGGGAGAGGCTACTATTGCAGAAGTCTTTAGAGCTGTGCAAAGGTTTCCTAGATTCATTGAGGAAGATGAAGCAGAAGATCTTACAATTCTGGTCACTAAGGAGGAGATTGAAGCAGCCATGAAACTCATGGGTAAGGATAAAAGCCCAGGCCCTGATGGCCGGACTATAGAACTATTTCTCCACTTTTATGAACAAATTGGAGCTGAAATAACAGAAGTAGTTGAAGAGTCAAGGATGAAAGGAGTAATCTATAAACCCTTCAACTCAACATTTATTGCTCTCATACCTAAGAAGGATGACCCAGAAAGTTTTGAAGATTTTAAACCTATTTCATTGTGCAACTGCATTTACAAGATTATTTCAAAGGTTATTGCTCTCAGAATTGCACCAATCCTGTCTAGAAATATATCAATGGAACAATTTGGGTTCTTGGATGGAAGACAGATTCATGAAGCCATTGGTGTAGCCCAGGAGGTTATCCATAGTGTCAAAATGAAGAAAAAGAAGGGAGCTATTCTCAAAATCGATCTATCCAAAGCTTATGATAGGATCAGCGGGCTCTATCTAAGGATGCTGCTCACACACGTGGGTTTCAACTATCCTTTTGTCAGCTGGATCATGGGATGCATCAAAAATGTCAGCTTTGCTGTACTGGTTAATGGTGCAGCCTCCTCCTTCTTTAACAGCTAGAGAGGCCTCAGGCAAGGGTGTCCATTATCCCCTCTTCTGTTCCTCCTTATGGCAGAATGGCTAAGTAGACTGATTCACAAAGCCAGAAGGGAGGAGAAGGTAAAAGGTATCGAGGTAGCAATCAATCTATACATCACTCACCTTCTTTTCGTTGATGATATCTTGATTTTCACCAATGGTAATTGCAGTGAATTAAAGGAGTTAAAATGCATTTTTGATCTTTTTCTAAAAGCCACTGGAATGTAGATAAACTCGGGGAAATCCCAAGCTTGTATTGCAGATTTTGAAAGAAGAGAAAGAAATAGAATGGTTAATCTATTTCCTTTCCCTATTCAACCTCTGGAAGCTCCCTTCAAATATCTGGGATTTTGGTTAAAGCCTGTTGTTTACAAGAAAGGGGATTGGAACTGGCTTATTGCAAAGATAGAATCCAGAATATCACACTGGAGCTTTAGATGGCTATCTAGAGCTGGCAAATTGACCCTTATTAAATCAGTCTTGTCAGCCAGTCCTGTATACTGGGCCGCCCTGACTTGGATTCCTAAAGGAGTGACGGAGAAAATCTGAAGAATCTGTTGCAGATTCCTATGGGCAGGATCAAAGGAATCCTATGGGTTACCCTGGGTAGCTTGGGACAAAGTGGCCAGACCAAAAGAATGGGGAGGGTGGGGAATTAAAAGACCCTCTGAGTTCAGCATTTCTTTAGCAGCAAAATCAGGATGGAGGCTAATATCAATGGAAAACCTGTGGACAAGGGTGGTGAAAAGGAAGTACATAGACCCAACACCTCTGGAAGAATGGATCCAAAGTCAAAATAAGAAGGCAAAAAATTCTTCAGTAATATGGAAGGCCACGATGGAAGCCTTTTCAGTGATCGAGCAAGGTTTAGCTTGGAAAGTGGGAGATGGAAGTCAGATCAGGATTGGCAGAGACCCATGGGTGGGATGTAATGAAGCTTTTGCTTTATCCCTAGGGCTTCTTAGACTCCTTGATACTAAAGGTATTACAACATTAAATCAGGTGGAAAGAGTTGGACAGTCTACTATATGGGGTCAGGCCTGGAAGGATGATGAAGAATTAGGTTTAAATGTTAGATGAAAGAACGAATGGGAGGGGTTCATCAAAGAACTACAACGATCCAATGTTAGGATAAAAGATGAACCTGATTACTTGATGTGGGCACAAAGAAAATCTGGGGAGTATTCCCCAAAAGATGGATACTCTTTTCTAATGGGAAAGAAAGGATGGGGAATACTGGAATGGTGGGCCAAATATATATGGAAACTCAAATGCCCAGTCAAGGCTAGGCTCTTTTTCTGGTGCATTTTAAAAAGGAAGGTCCCAACATGGGAAACATTACAGGCAAGGTTTTTAGCTGGGCCAGGGTGATTTCCTCTGTGCAAATCAGATGAGGAAACAATCAGTCATCTCTTCACAACCTGTGCTTTCTCTAGAAAGATATGGGAGGAGGTCACGGTATCGCTTAAGATAAAAGCTCAGTGGGGGCATGACCTCTTGGATGCCGCATGGAGGAAATGGTGGCAATCCTATCCGGAGGGGAACTTGAGGAACCTGCCTCCTATTTTCTGTTGGGGAGTATGGCTTGCTAGAAACAAGAGTCTGTTCCAAGACAAGGACACTCCTTCTTCCGTTATTGCCACTAATATCACAGCCATATACACTACCTTGCCTCCCCCTGAGGACATAAATCCTAAATCAAAACAAAAAACTTTCATTATACAGGAGGGCATTCCTAGCGGGTTCTTTGATGGGGCCTCCCAAAATAATAGGGCTGGAGCAGGCATGTGTATTCACATTAATCCAGATCACTCTTTGAAAGCTTCTGTTGGATTGGGTACAGGCACAAATAACTATGCTGAATTATCGGCCTTACGATACCTTCTATGCTGGCTCCATCACAGAAACATCACCTCTATTCAGACTTTTGGGGATTCACTAAATGTTGTAAACTGGGTCAATGGAACTGGATCTTGTCAAAATCACATTTTGAAGACACTTGTTGAAGAAATTTCTTTTTTGAGGACATTGTTTAACAGGTTTTCCATATGCCATATCTACAGGGACAGGAATGAGGAAGCAGATCAGCTATCTAAGGCTGGTCTACAACAGGATCCGGGCAGCTGGATAGTAGAAGAGATCAGACAGGGGCAGTCTTTCATATCAGATTAGCCTCCCTATGCTCAACCTTTTTTATCACAGTTTCTTCATCTTTTTTGACAGCACTTTTCTCAGTTATATATTTATGTTTGTGTATATAATTTCCATTATAGTCTTTTTTCTTTAGTATTCAGTTTCATCAAACAGACTTATTACATATTTTTTGTATCTATAAACATGGTTCCAGACTTATCATTTTTGTTGTAAGGGGTTGTTTTTCCTTTGTTGAAGGAGACCCCAGGTTTCCTAGCGATGCTATGAGATATGACTATTCCTCCATCCGGGAGGAAGATTATTACAGGTTCTCTAACAGCAGAAAAGCTCCATGAGTGTTGAGCAGATATAGATCATATGAGCCAGTAGTATGGTTTATGAACTAATCGTATGTAAACTTTTTATAATCTTAATAAAAAGCTTTGCTTTTCTTCTCCGAAAAAAAAGTCACTTTGATGCTTAAAATTAACTAAAATATATCATGTATTATTGAGCATGGAAAGAATTACGAATATGTTTTATATTGGCTTGTAAAAAATGCATTTTAGTGCAATCAACATGAATTCTATTACAACAATTTTAAAAACAAATCATTTGAATTATAAAGTCATCCATATTATAATTTAAAATATCTATATATGGAAAATTTTGCCACTCACCCATATACCATTGCATGGCAAACTCTTTTAAGTATTTCAATCAATTCCTTATCTTAAGGTTCATTTAAAAAACAAAAATATGATTGAAATAAGTTTATTCAATTTTAAAAGATGTCTTGTAAACAACAAATAAGTTTTATTCAATTTTATTCAATTTTATTTCTTTTGAGGTCATCTACAAGAGATTAGTCATAACATGATATAAGTACAATCATACAATAATGAAAGTCACTTTGATACCTAAAATGAACGAAGATATATTATGTATCAATTTAATATTGAGCATGAAAATAATTACAAATATGTTTCATATTCGCTTGTAGAAAGTTCCCTTTAGTGCAATCAACATGTATGTTATTACGATGACTTTAAAAATAAATTATTTGAATTATAAAGTCAGCCATATTATAATAAAAGTTCTATGGGTTTTTCTTTTGGCGGGTGGGTTTTATACTTCACATTAATCTCGGTGGTCTTGTGGTAGTATCATTGTGTTGTTTGTTTTTTTAAGATGACAGTTAACAATAGTTACTATTGTCGACATATATCTTGTCGAATATGACTTGGTTACTCCATATAAGGGGTTAATTTTCACCAGCCCCGTGGTTTTCACTAGAAATGAGGAGTGTAGTCGGCATCAAATAGGTGGTTTAGAGAGGGGGCATGGCTAGAATACCACCTTCCGATTGAGGTACAACTTTCCTCCCCGGGATGTATGCCATTTTCTATGCCAACCTTTTCCCAAGTAAACTCTCCTACATTTTTCATGAATTCTAGTGGTTTTATGAGAGTTTTATTTTCTCCAATTCAACTGACTATGAGGTTTGGGCCTACTTCTTTCTTGGGGTATTTTTTGGTGGAGTTTCCATTTATGGGGAACCCACTTCTGACATATGGCGGGGGCTTCACATCATTGTTGGCATGTTCTACTAGTGATATTCTTCTTAGTGCTATAGATGCCTTTTTGCTTATTCCTAGGGGATGCATATTATTACCTTAGAGGGTCCTTCTACTGGGGCTGTAGGAGTACGCACATATTTTGGGTTGACCCAGGCTCCTTACAGAGCGGATGATGGGGGTATAAAACTTTAAAGTCCTAGGAATCTAGGGAAGGTTTGCTTGCTTTGTAAGAAATTTAGGCTTTTAAAGAGGGAATCAACTCAAACCCCATATAATATATGTCTAGCGAATGATGTCGAGATGGCAAAAGTTGCGAACCTGGTAGAAAAAATATTTGGCCATGGCGTGCTTGTGGGCATAATTTTAGTAAGGAGTCCAATATCGCCTGGTGTTATCAATTCCTATATATTAGGGTTTGTGAATGTCTGGAAATTTTTGTACTAGCAAAGGGATAGTTTCATCTTATTTTTAAATTGTATGAAGTTGCTTCTTAGGTTACTATTGTGGTATGGTCTATCGGCTTGACTCCTATTATATTCAAATTTTGGGCACCAACTTTTGATGTGAGTTGGGAAAGGTGTGATGTGTTTCTTCTTTGGGTTCACTTGTTGAGACTTCCAACCCATATGTGGAACCCTTAAAGCTTTTCTAACCTAGGGAGTAGTATTGGGACCTTCTTTGATGTGGATTACTATTTTTAGGAAGAAAGGGATCTGTTGGTGGTGCACATCCTTATTAGTTTGATCCTACACGAGTAATTACATGAGGAAATCAGTATTGGTATTAATGGGGATTGTCTAAAACTATTGGACTATGAAGGGTTTCCTTTTTGACACAGGAGGTGTCACGAATATGGACACTTAGTACAAAATTGCAACCTTCCTTTTTTTCAGATGGGGGGTCTGGCTCTAGCACAAAAAAAGAAAAGGGTGGTAGTCTAGGTGTTGGTGAGTGAGGGAAGTTCGTCATCCAAGTGATTGAATGGTGCTCCATATGTATCACTTGGCTCTCTTCCATTGAGTGACATGTACATTGATCCTTTTCTCTCATATTATGTTGTCTTGGAGGCGGCCACTACCTCTTCTGCATACTATTGATGGAGTCTCTAATTGCTCTAGGAACTACTAATTCTCTCTTGAATGTATCCTTTCTTGCATATACTTATCTTGTCTTGGAATGGATTCTATTTTTTACCTCTTGGGTTGTGGAGTAAATGGGTCTTTGAATTTGATCACAATTGTTTCACTTTTCAAAGCATTTTTCACAATTCCCTTTGTTTCTTTGGATGATACTTCTCCTAGGTCTTCTATCTCATCTAGTTTCTCGGGGCTCTTTTATGTAGGAGATATTCTTTGTAATATATGATCCATATGAATCATTTCCATGACTGATGGATTCTTAGGGGTCTTGGGACATTTCCCTGTATCTATGTTGAAATCCAGGGTTTGGGGGTAAAAATCTAATATTTCCAAGGAAAAAGACAAAGCTTGTGAGGATATGGCTGCAGGTTGTAAAACATCCATTGATGGGGCACTTAGAGCATTTTCCCCCTTCAGGGTGTTCACAAATGAAATTCATCTCTTTCAACTTTAGGGATTTGGAAAGTGATCCTAAAAAAATTTCCTTGAGACGTTTGTTTAAATTTGAACAACCAGATGTTCTTTTTCTCCCGGAAACCCTAGGTAAGGATCTTCATATATCTACCTTCCTCAAATCTATTTTTCCATCATGGAATTTTATTATGAAAGATGTTGAGGATCATTTAGGAGGGTTGGCTATGGGTTGGGACACTGAAATTTTTCAAATGGAAAACTTCTAGAGTTTTTCTCATGGATTAGGTGTGGTGGGTTTCTTCGTTGACTTGAACTTTTCCATTACTCTCATAAATATTTATCATCCTCATAAGGACCGAGTTGCATACTACAATAATTTCTTCAATAATTATTTCTTCACATGGGATAACCTTATTATGGGCAGTGATCTAAATTTTTCTATTGGTGAGGTGGAGTCATGGGGTACTCGAGCAAGGGATGACCCCTTATCAGACTACTTTTTAAAAAAATTCTCCTTAAAAAACCTCCTCGATTTGGTCCCATGTCGTATCATGCCATCTTGGAGGAATATGAGGCTAAGGGATGAATATCTAACAAATCATTTAGATAGATTCTTGATTGTAGATCCCCTAGTTTTGTGTTTTCCTATATTACGACAAAGGGTGGAGTTAGGGGGGTATTAGATCACCTCCCTATCAGTTTTGAGTTACGACATGATTCAAATAAACCTGATAGTCCTTTCAAAATGAACTCTCTATGGATCTAGGTCCCCATCTTATCTAAAATTTTCTGAGAAACCAAATGTCCATAATTTGCGATGACACATTTTCTACAAAACCTAAAATCCATCAAATCACTGAAAAAGGATTGGGAAACAAATATTAGGAGGGAGGAGGATGCAGCTCTAATTGAAATTAAACAAATTTATTTTTTCTCTTTTTCTTTGGGATAGGAGGATCCTTCTCAAGCCTTGAGAAACCATTATTTTTAGTTATGCTCATGTAAAAGTCAATTTTGGATGCAAAGGAGGCCGCCTGGAAACAAAAGATTCGAGTTGTATGGTTAGAATATGGGCATGAGAATACAAAATTATTTCAATCTTATGAAAAGTATCACAATATTACTAATACAATATGGAGTATGGAGAATGTGGTGGGTAATTCTATTAACTCCTTTAATGGATTATCTTTTCTTGGTGTGGAACATATTCGCTCCATCTATTCTAAGGTGGGAGGTACAAATATTGCGGAGGTTGTTATAGTTACACAATTATTTCCAAGTTTTTCTAGTGATGAAGATAATAAGACATTGATGTATTTTGTCTCAGAGGGTGAACTAAAATACGTCCTGACCATTTTTCAGAAAGATAAAATCCCTCGGTCAAATGGCTAGGCTATACAAATTTTTATTGTATATTATGACTTTATTGGGTCAGATCTCCCTTGTGTGGTAAATGAAGCTAGGGTTAGTGATTAATTCATGCTTCCTTCAATTCTAATTTCATTGCACTTATTCCTAAGGTGGGAAATTCCTCTTCATTTGAGGACTTTTGTCCTATTTCACTTTGTAATTGTGTTTAAAAAGTTATATCGAGGGTTATTTCTAGAAGCATAGAGCCTATACTTTCACGTTGCATTTCTAAGGAACAATTTAGTTTTTTGGAGGGTTGATGGCTGCTATCTCAACAAACCATAATGTTAGTATAGGGGGAACAAAAAATTGTTGCTATCTCAGCAAACCATAGTGTTGGTACAGGGGGAACAACAATCATTGTTATCTCAACAAACCATAGTGCTGGTACAGGGGAAACAACAAGTCATTGCTATCTCAACAAACCATAGTACTGGTACAAGGGGAACAACAAATCGTTGCTATCTCAACAAACCACAATATTGGTACAGGGGGAACAACAAATCATTTTTTCGATCCACATAGTATGTAAAAATACATTTTAAAGATCCCTTCGTAACTCCCCAACCAAGGATATTTTTGGAAAATCGCTCACGTGTTACTAAATAGAATTTTCTCTACAACAAAACCCAGATGCTAGAATTTCAAATTTTGTCTTCCTTCGATCATAAATTGACCCACAAATTTGATGACGGTTTTTCCTAACGAATTTTTCTTTCTTTTGTTGGCTTGATACAAAGTGTTCTATATTCTTGAATATGTATTGTACATGACTGTTTCCAATACACAATATTGGGTGCAAAAGCACTGGATTAGAAGATTAACTTAAATGTGATTCTCTAGGTTCTGATTTAAATGTAAATAACAAAGAAAATATAGTGCATGAATTCCTCATTCAACACAACAATTTAAAGACCAAATCAATTTCAAACTCCAGATATTAATATTATAGTTCAGAAACCTCTCAAGAACGTATGCAAATAACTCTCTCACACACACTTACAAATTTTGATTTGCTTATTAAAAAAGTTAGTCTAAGAAATATTGTTCAATTAACTTCAATCTCTCACAGAGAAAAAAAACAACGTACCTCTCTCTCAAACCCAAAAACTTCCAGCCCCCCAAAAATGTTCCTCCTCTCTCCCCCAAAAACTAAAAGCAAATGTCCAAGAAATGAGTTCATGGATGTGAACCAATTTTCATTAGCCATAAGTACCTACTAACTATAAAATCATTTCTTTTAACTAGATATTCCTAACTAATCTTAACTGAATACCCAAAAAATTCACAAATAAACTTTAAAATGTTCTAGCGTTGACATGTGATCAATCCACCACATTACTAGGCTCTTGGTCTGACTTTAATAACTTATCATTTTTATGTGCTCTGTGCATCAAACTCTCCAAGAAAGAAAATTTTATGGACTCCTACTCATAAGATCATCTATATAATGACCTTCTTTCTGTAGTGTTGCTTCATCCATTCAAGTAGAATCCTCCATCTAACAGTATTTACACCTCACAAGATATTCCAAGTATTCTTTCCTTCTAGTTTTCTTGGAAACATGTGTATCCAAAATCTGTTCAACCTATAAAGTCTTTGCCATGGGCATTTTCTTCAGCCACTATTGTTCCTTTTCTTCATCGTGGTCAATATTCCTAGAAGATTGATCTGCGTCACCAACTATGTAGGAATACAAATCTTCTACATTAAAAATGGGTGAAATTCCAATTCCTTGAGGTAACTCTAGCTCATAAGCATTTACTGAAAATGTGTGGAGGATCTTACAAGGTCCTATCTTCTTTATTTTCAATTTTTTATATTCTCCCCTTTGAAACCTCTCTTTTCTTAGGTGAGCTAGGGCCACATCTCCTACTTCAAAGTTTACCTCTTTCCTGTGTACATTTTCTTGTTGCTTGTAGCCATTGCTTGTATCTTGTAATCTTTGTTTTACTTGGTTGTGAAACTCACTCATGGTTGTAGCAAAATCCTCTCCATCATCCCTTCTATGATCAAGCTTTCCCAGGTCTCTTAGCTCACAAATTTCCCTCATATGCATTATGTACAAGATCTGATATGGACTCTTTCTTGTGCTTCTATTTGGTGAGTCATTATAGGCAAACTCAACCTAGGCTAGCACATGATCCCATTGCTTTGATCAGTCACCTACTAAACTCCTCAAAAAATTACCCAAAATCTTGTTTATAACCTATGTTTTCTCATCAGACTGTGAATGATAAGTTGAGCTAAAATTTAGCTTAGTGCCAAGCTTTTTCCACAAGGTCCTCCCAAAATTTTTGGTGAATCTTGTGTCCCTATTATATATAATAATTTTTGGAAAATCATGCAACCGAACAATCTCATCAAAAAACAAATTAGCCATAATGGTAGCATCACTAGTTTTGAAACACATAATGAAATTAGCCATCTTAGTAAATCTAACCACAACTACAAGGATTGAATCATTACCTTGTTGAGTTTGTGGTAAACCCATAACAAAGTCCATCCTCAGTGAATCCCAAGGTCCATTGGGAATGGGTACTGACATGTATAGTCCATCATTCTGACTTCTCCCTTTCACACGTTGACATACTCTGCACATACTCACGTCCCTTTGTTTATCTTCCTTCATCTTAGGCCAAAAATAGAAGTGACTTAGCTTCCCAAGTGTTTTAGCAACACCAAAGTGTCCAACCAACCTGCCATTATGCTTTTGGTGGACCAAGTTTTGCCTCATTGAGAAATTGGGAATACATAGCTGATTCTTCTTGAAAAATATCCCCTCCCGCGACATAAACACTTTCCATGGACTTTTGTTCCTATCGACTGGATTTTTACATGATGCAAAAGCTTCTTTAAAATCAAAATCAATTTCATACAAGTCCTTCAAATAATCAAAGCCTAAAATTTGTATTTGACTTTCCTGCATGATTAAGAATCTCCTACTCAAGGCATTGGAAACCTTATTTTCCTTCCCACTAATGTGCTTCAAAACAAAAGTGAAATTTTGAAGGAAATCCACCCACTTTGCATGTTTATGATTTAACTTATGTTGCTGCATAATGTATTCTAAGGCAAAATTATCCGCGTATACAACAATCTCGTTAGACATCAAGTAATGCCTCCAATGCCTCAAAGCTTGAACCACCGCATAAAATTCTTTGTCGTATTAAGAGTATTTCTATTTTGACTCATTTAACTTCTCACTGAAATATGCAATGGACTTATCTTCTTCACTCAGTACAACTCCAATGGTTGTCCCACTAGCATCACATCTCACTTGAAAGGGCTGATCAAAGTCTGGCAACTTTAACACCGGTTTCTCAGTGATATTCCTCTTCAATAGTTGAATTTGTTTTTCTGTTGTTGCTATCCAATAAAATGGTTTCCTATTCTTCTTGGTGGTGTCAATTATAGGTGCACAAATGCCACTAAAATTCTTGATAAATTTTTTGTAGAAGCTAACTAAGCCATGAAAAATTCTCACCTCAAAAACATTCTTAGATGAGGGCCAATTTACAATTGCCTCTATCTTCTTTGGATCCATTTTCATGCCATACTTAGAAATGACAACACCCAAGCATATAAGATCACTCTTCATAAAAGAGCACTTCTTCATGTTAATCAATAGTTTTTCTTGCTGCAATCTCTCTAAAACATACTTCAAATGTCTTAAGTTCTCTTTTTTAGTTTGACTGAAAATTAAAATGTCATCCAAGTAAACAATGACAAACTTACCAATGAACTCCTTCAAGACTTCATTCACCAACTGCATAAAGGTACTGGGTGCATTTGACAAGCCAAATGGCATGAACATCCACTTGTACAAGCCTTGATTGGTCTTGAAAGATGTCTTCCACTCATCTCCTTCTCTAATCTAAATTTGATGATAACCACTTTTTAGGTCAATCTTTGAGAAGTAAGTTTCCCCACCAAAGCAATCGATCATATCATATATCCATGGCAACGAAAACTTGTAAGTAATGGTGATCTTGTAGATTTCTCTAGAGTCTGTGCACATTCTCCATTTTACACCCTTCTTTGGACTTAATATTGTAGGTACAACACATGGACTCAAACTTTCTATTATTAGTCCATTGTCCAACAATTCTTAGACTTTCTTTCTCACTTCCTCATTCTCTTTGGGTGCCATTTGATATGCAACCTTGTTAAGAAGACTTGCTCCCAGTATCAAGTCTATGTGATGACTGATGCTTCTTTTGGGTGGCAATTCACTTGGCAATTCATCAACTACATTATCACGAAACTCAAGTAAGAAATCCTAAACTTCAATAGTTAAATCTACAATTTCAATGTGCATAAGTACTACCTTTGGCTTACAAACCATTGCATAGCTTACCTCTTCTTCTTCCATCTGTTGTAGATACTCATTTCCACTAGGTAGCAGTGATTTTGGGCTTCTTGTTTCAGCCATACCTTCCTCCTTCAATGGTACAAGAGTGTTATTGATGACATCCTTTTGTAACTTATAACAATTTATCTCTCCATCATGTGTCACCTTCCTATCAAACCTCCATGGGCAACCCAAAAGAATGTGACGAGCATCCATTGGCATTACATCACATAGCACCTTGTCTTTATACCTACCTATCTAAAACTCAACTTCACTTTGTTCATGCACCAACAATTGGTGTCCTTTTTGCAGCAACGATACCTTATAAGGTGTGGGGTGCTTAATCTTTTCCAACTCAAATTTTTCCACCATTTCTTGTGAAACTAGATTGTTCATACTTCCGCTATCAATCACCAATTTGCAACATTTGGCTTTTATCTTAACATTGTCTTGAACAAGGATTTCCTTTCAACTCGTTCAAAAGTCTCCTTTCCTAGTTTTAACAGGACTTTCTGCATCATCAACAGCTCTCCAGTCTCTGGCACTTTCTCTACCTCAGGTGCTTGTGCCTCTACTGCTTCGGTTTGAGCTATGTATGCACCTCATTGTCCCAAATTGTCATTCTCAGGACATTAAAAAGATTGGTGACCCAATTTGTTACATCTATAGCATCGATATACAGTCTCTCTACCTCTTCCTCTACCTATACCTCTTTGGTAAGGTCTTCCTCCTCTACTACCACCTTCTTTCTCTGACTGCGATTGTTGATTTGAGTTGCCTTCATCATTCTTTTGCACAGGAAACTTTCCTCTTCTATTTGTCTATCCTTTCCCTTTGGAAAAACCACATCCTATGGTAGAAATTTACAATTGCCTCTATCTTCTCCCTTCAAGGCACACTCGTATGCTTCCTCTATTGTCCTTGAAGAAAGTATGATGATTTCATCTTGGATATCTAACCTCAAACCATTGATATACCTTATTGTCTTCTTCAAGGTATCTTCTACATAGCCTCCTCTCAAATTCACATTGTAAAACTCTTCAGTGTTGCCCCTCACTATCATTATCTTTTGTTTAATATTTTTCATTTGTTTGTAAAGAGTTTGTTCGTAATCCTTTGGCAAGAACTTACTCTTCATATTTTCCACCATTCTATCCCAACTCTTGATCAATGGTTTGTCCTTCTTCGTTCTTTTAGCTTGCACATTGTCCCACCATAGTGCAACATGGCCTTTCAACCTTGTCACAGCAAACGTAACTTTCTTATCCTCATCAATTTCCTTGTACTAAAAATACTTGTCCAACTCACTGATCTAATCTAGTAGGTTTGCATATTTCAAACTACCATCATAAATAGAGATTTCATGCTTTGGCCTTGAACTTGAGCCTAATACTTATCTCAACAACTTAATCTCAGTAGCTTCTTCAACAAGTGATGCTCCTTCTTCTTCAAGTTCCTATTTGGCCTCACTAACATCTCCACCTTCAGGATCCCATTGTCTCCCTACTTCCATGGCTTCTAACTAAATTTGTAGTCTCCTTATTTCTTCCTGAAGTTCTGCATTACATCCGAGTCTACCTCCATGACCTCGTGCCCTTCTTGCTTGTCTATTCATAAATCTATACTATAGAGACCAATAATGTTAAGGCTTCGATACCACAAATTTATGGCCGCTATCTTAGAAAACCACAGTGTTGGTATAGGGGGAACAACAAATCGTTGCTGTCTCAGCAAATCACAGTGCTAGTATAGGGGGGACAACAAATCATTGTTATCTTAGCAAACCATGGTGTTGGTACAGGGGAAACAACAATTCATTGCTTCTTAGAAAACCACAGTGCTAGTACAGGGGGGACAACAAATCGTTGCTATGTCAACGAACCACAGTGTTTGTACAGGGGGAACAACAAATCATTTTTCCCAACAACACAGTCTATAAAAATACAGTTTAAAGATCCCTTCGTAACTCCTGAACCAAGGATCGTTTTAGAAAATGAATAAAGAGTTACTAAGAAGACCTTGCTCTGCACAAAACCCAGATGCCATAATTTCAAATTTCATCTTCCTTTGATCATAAATTGACCCACAAATTTGATGATGGTTTTCCCTTACGAATTTTTCTTTCTTTCATTGGCTTGATGCAAAGTGCTCTGTATTCTCAAATCTATAATGTAAATGACTCTTTCCAATACACAATCTTGGGTGAAAAATCAATGGATTAGAAGATTGACTGAAACGTCATTCTCCAAGTTATCATTTAAATGTAAATAGCAGAGAAAATACAGTGCATGAATTCCTCATTCAACACAGCAATTTAAAGACCAAATCAATTTCAATCTCTAGATATTAATATTACAATTCACAAACCTCACAAGGACGTATGTAAATAACTGTCTCACACACAGTTACAAATTTTGATTTGTTGATAAAAAACATTGTTCTAAGAAATGATGTTTAGTTAACTTCAATCTCCCACAGAGGAAAAAAATAACATACCTCTCTCTCAAACCCAAAAACTTCCATCCCCCCAAAAATGTTCCTCCTCTCTCCCCCAAAAACTAAAAGCAATTGTCCAAGAAATGAGTTCATGGATGTGAACCAATTTTCCTTAGTCCTAACTACCTACTAACTATAAAATCATTTCTTTTAACTAGATATTCATAACTAATCTTAATTGAATACCAAAAACTTTTCACAAATAAACTTTAAAATGTTCTAGCCTTGACATGTGATCAGTCCATCACATTGCTAGGCTCTTGGTCTGACTTTAATAACTTATCATTTTTATGGGCTTGGGCTAATGCACCTACATCAAGGGTTGACAAATCCATTAAGTTATAGGTGTGGCTCAAGAATTCATACACAACCTCAAAATTCACAAGTCCGCTGGGGTGGTTGTTAAACTAGATTTGTCAAAGGCATATGATCAAGTAAATTGGTTTTTTCTTCCCCTCCTTCTCACTCATGTGGAATTTTAGTTTCCTTTTATTAATTGGATCATGATTTGTGTGATGTAAGTCTCCTTTGTAGTCCTTGTAAATGTTTTGGGTACATCCTTATTCTTGGCTCAGAGGGCTCTTTGGCAAGGGTGTCCACTATCACTCTTACTATTTATTTTAGTTGCACAAGGGTTGAGTAGAATGATTTCAGAGGAAAAATGGAGAGGCACTTTTGGGGGGGTTAAACTAACACATCATCTCAAAATTACCAATCTACCATTTTCGGATGATATACTTATCTTCTCAAATGGATCAATTTGTGAATTGGAATCCTTGTTGGTGATCCTTTGCCTATTTTGCAAGGCTACAAGTATGGTCATCAATGCACACAAATCCTCCATATTTATTAACAACCTTTCTGACCAGGTTACTCAACAGATCAATACTTTGTTCCCTTATGATATTTCTCCTCTTGAGTGTGGCATAAAGTATTTGAGTTTCCATCTAAAATCAAACAACTACACAAAAGGCGATTGGAGATGGTTTATCTCTAAATTGGAGAAAAGGCTAAATGTTGGTGTTTTAGATGGTTATCTACAGTAGGTAGGTTAGTTTTGGTTAAAAACTTTCTTGAAGTTATTTGAGTATACTGGATGTCTTTGGCCTGGATCGCTAAGGGGATTTTGTAACATGCTCAAAGAATCTGCTTTAAATTCTTATAGGTTAGCTCTCAGGAAAATTGTGTTCTTCCACGGGTCAAATGGTTCCATATTCCAATGCTAAAACTCCTTGGTGGCTGGGATTTGAATAATATATTTATATTCTTTTAGGCATTGACTGCAAAATGTGGTTGGTGCCTTTTAGATTCACATAGTCTTTGGAATATGGTAATTACACAAAAATATATCTTCCCCCACACCTTGGATTATTGGATTCATCTACCACATTTGTCCAGAACAAATATTTTTGTGGTCTAGAGGGATTTTATAAATTATTTTCATGTGATCTCCTCATGTCTAGAATGAAGGATTGGTTCGGGGATAAAGGTGTGGTTGGGAAGAGATCCATGGACTAGCAGTTGAGCTAATCACTTATTGTCTCTGGCTCTGATTGAATGATTGCATTTATGGGGATATACTAGACTTGCACATATTAATGAACTAGAGTGCATAACCCCATAGTGCTAAGGTTGGATATTGGCTACAATCTTACCACTGGTTGGGGTTTTTTGGAAGGAATGGGTTGTATATTTAAATTCATTACACTCTATGCATATTCACCTCAAGAATAAAGTTGATGAATTGGTATGGACTAGGAATATGAATGGTATTTATACCCCCAAGGTAGGTTACTATCATCTGAATATGATTGTCAAGGAGACGATCGCTCTTTGGTAGTGGTGCATCATATGGTCTCCAAAATATCCATCAAAGTCAAAAATATTCACATGATGCATTATTATGAATAAGGTTCCCACATGGGACGTGATGCAACATTCTCAGAAAATTGGGTCTCGCTGGTGTATTTTGTGCAAGCAGAATGACGAATCTATCACTCACTTATTCATCCACCACCCTTTCTCTCAAGTTGTTTACTTGTCTTGTCAGAGTGTCTTGGGGGAGGCCTGGAGGGTATTTCCCTTGTTGTCATCTAGCAGCACTAGATTGCTGATAGGTCCACAAGTTTCTATAGGGCACTTCCACTTATCATCTCTCGGGGTATATGGTTGGCTTGCAATTAAGTTATTTTTAAAGACTCCCATTCCTTCCTAATTTAGAATGTGGCAAGTGTCTTATTATCCTATATTATTACCCACAACCTTAGTTTATGGCAAGGAGTCATCAGGTCCTAGTGGAAGTACCAGACCCCAATTTTCCATAGGATTATTTCAATGGGGCTTCCTAGGAGGTAAAGGCTCTTTATGGGGGTGGTTTTGTACTACACATATCTGAACATGTGTTTTTCCATATTAGCGTGGGTATCAAGAGGAGTACAAATAATTGGGTAGAACTCTTGGCTTGTTGATATATGTTATGAAACAATCTCACAAAAAGATAGAAAACATGGATAAACGCCTTCAAAATAAGCCTCTTCAAGGGGGAAACCTCCTTTACATTATGCAAATGAACAATTCTTTGATGATACAAATGACAAGACCTCCTCTCTATATATAGGAGTCTAAGGGGTCATAATGTAATTAGAGTCGACATAACCATAATAATGTAAGGGCACAACAATAACAATAGTGGGCTTCTATGGGGCATAATAATAACAATATGGGGACTACATGGGCATAACAATATAATAAGGGGGTTGCACTAATAGAAATAAGGGGTTACATTAGTAGTATATGGACCTAACAGGCCCCTCTCCTTCAAAAAGTGTTGTCCTCAATGCTTGAGTAGTTTTGGATGCTTCTGTATAAAATTTTTGTCCTCCCATATGGAATATTAAGCGAGTAAGTTCTTCCACTTGATGGGATACTTTGAAATTGATCGATTACGTAGCTGTCAGGTTCTTGTTTCCATGACTGCTTCAGGTTCCAATATTATTTTTCCCTCCTTGCCAAGTTTTAACAATATTGTTTGAACTGCAAGATTTTCACTTATAAACTTCTTTAAGCATGAAACATGGAAAACTGGGGGAACTCAAGAAGATGCAGGAAGTTCCAATTTATATGTCGTAGTACCAATATTTTGCAGTGCCTCGTAAGGACCATATTACTTTGGTGATAATTTATTATTCTTCTTAGCTTACTTGCGGGACATTTGTTCGTATGGTTGTATTTGTAAAAGTACCAAGTCACCTATATCAAAACTTCTTTCACTACGACGTTTATCTGCCTATTGTTTCATTCAATTATGTGCCAAAGTGAGGTTATAATTTAAGAGTTGGAGAAATTGTTGTTTTATTTTAGGATTTCAGCTTCTGTGGTAGTTTTTTGGAGTAGTGTGATCCGGATTATCCACTATATTATGTTCATTATCAGGACCGAAAATGATACATCATGAATGATAGATTGAGAGAAGAATCTTCTGAACATAATATATATAAACCTAAAGAATGATAAATTTTAGTAGAAGTCGACCCATTCAAAGAGTAACCTACATATATGAATTATATTATTGTTTCTACACTGTTTCGGAAATTGCAGGTCGATAGTTCTTCCTTCAATCTTTATCCTTGAGATTTTGAGAAGACAGATCTCATAACATGTATCACCTCTATATAGGAAAGTTATGTTAGACATTAAGCTTCTATGGTAGTTTTTTGCAGTAGTATGATCCGGATTATCCAAGGTATTATGTTCATTATGTCAACATTTCGAACCCCAAAGGGGGTCCATCATCAGGACCGAAAATGATAGATCATGAATGTTGTTGAGGGTCTAACTTAACACCTTCATGAGATACAATATGACCCAAGTATTCCACCTCTTGTACTCCAAAGAAACATTTGGAGGTTTTTTCATATAATTGTTTCTCGTCCGATAGTTTGAGCACTCTATCAACATGTTGAAAATGATCCTCCCAAGACTTGTTCTAGATTAGTATATCGTCAAAAAATACTAATACAAATTTTCTAAGGAAGGGTTTGAAAATGGAATTCATCAAACCTTGGAATGTAGAAGGTGCATTGGTAAGGCCAAAAGGCATGACCAAAAATTTGTAATGACCCTCATGAGTTCTAAATGTTGTTTTCAGAATTTCTTCAGTCTTCATTTTGATTTGATGATATCTTGCATGAAGGTCCAACTTGCTGAAGTAAATTTCTCCATGCAATTCATCCAATAATTCATCAATGAGAGGAATGGCAAATTTATCTTTAATAGTGAGCTTGTTGAACTCTCTATAATCCAGAGACATGCACCATGATCCATCCTTCTTGTGCACCAATACTATTGGAGCAGAGAAAGAACTTTGACTAGGTTGAATTATACCAGCCTCTAGCATTTCTACAACCATATGTTCAATTTCACTCTTTTGTGCAAAGGGATATTTGTAAGGCTTAATGTTTGGAGTAACACATCATAGAAAATGAATAGCATGATCATGATGACAAATAGGTGGGAGGCATTTGGGAGTCTCAAATACCTTGGAATGATTGTCCAAGACTTTTTGGAGATCTAGAGAAATAGATGATTTTGACGTGGGAACCTCTAGAGAACATAATTGTGCAATTAAGCCATGTTGTTCTTCCTTTAGAAGATTTGTCATGTCGTTAGAGCTTATTACCTTTCCTGGTTTCCTTATGATATCCCTTAATTTAACTTCCTTTCCTTCTGAAAAAAAATCAAGAAGCGTTCTTGAAAATTAAAAGTTATCATACCCAAAGATTATATCCATTGGACTCCTAGTACAACATCAACAACACCCTTTGGAATGGAAAGCATTGGACTATTCAAAACATATTCTCCCATGGATAGCTTGATATTATAGCACTTTATAGAGCAATTTATGGTTCTTCCATTGGCAACTATCACTTGACACTCTGGTGCTAGATATAGGAAGTAATTCAATTCCTTTCTTATCTTACAATGAATAAAATTATGGGTACTGCCCAAATCAATAACACTATTAACTTTTTCCTCTTGATATGTCCTTCTATCTTGATAGTTTGAGGAGTGGTAATTCTTGTCAATGCATTATAATATATGGTCGGATTCATTTCTTGATGGTCGATGTGATATTTCACTTCTTGAACCTTTTTGTCCTTGATATGTCCTTCTATCTTAAGAGTTTTAGGAGTGGTAATTCTTGCCAATGCTTTACAAGATATGGTTAGATTTATTTCTTATTTCTATGGGGTTGTTTCCTGGTGTATATCCTCTTATTTTGACGTTTCTTGATCCTTTTCTTCCTCCTCCTCAAAATCTATGTAAAATAATTTCTTCTCAGCACACTTATGACCTTTTGTGTATTTTCTTTTACAACTGTAACAAAGCCCTTTTTCTCCTTTATCTTCCAATTTTTTTCATCTAAACCTTGTAGATTGTGTAAGGCTAGGAGCAAAAACTCTTCCATATTTATAGTTGTGAGTGGTAGGATTCCTTGTTTCCCTGATTCCTCTTTCAATTTTTCTTTCCAACCTGAATGCCTTCTCCAATGAATCAAGTTCCCAAAAACAAACCTCATGTTGAATGTTATCCTTTAAAGTCCCTATGAAGGCATCAATTCTTTGCTTCTCTGGAATATCGTTTACCCTTATATTCAATTTTTGGAAGTCCTCAATGTGCTCTACCATTGAACCCTTTTGTTTGATATTTATCAATTGGCTAAAGAAGGTGTTACTCTTTGTATCCTCATAATGTGCTATCATTTCCTCCGTGAAAATTGACCAAGTGACAAGTGGTTTACAAGAACAAGGTCCTTTATACCATAAAAATTGATTCGGTTCTAAATATAAAGATGCAATATGTATCTTTTGTAATAGTTGTATACCATGTAGATCAAAATATTGCTTCATCTATAGTATCCAATTTAATGGATCCTTGCCATCAAACTTCCTCATATCTCTTTTTCTTAAGCTTAGGATCTCGATCTTGAATCTATTGTATCTTTGTAATTTCAGATCTCCAAGGTTTGAAATTGCATCTTGCAGTAGCCCTCTAAGTCCTCTTTCTAATCTCGCAATTCCGATCAAGATTGGATTCCACAAGGAAGCATTATGTAAAATCTCCCACGATGACCTTATTATAGACTGGTTCAATAGAGTGAAATTGTACGAATCACCAGTGTCATTGTTTCAACCTTAGGATCTGAAACCTATACACATAAACCTATAGTCTATCCTGTTTCCATAACTGCTTATGAAATTTCAATTGGATTCTTAGAGAGAAATTTATGATCATTTTCCCAAGGTCACCTATTTGGGATGTAATTTGGGAGCCTGCAAAAACCCTAAATGTCATGGACTGTATCTCCAAAAATATAGCAAAACAAGATCCAGAATTTGGGCTTGAGCTTCACCGGGTTTTTGTCTCAAATGGATTTTAATTTTAGAGTCTAAAACGGTGTATAATTCAATTACAACGAAACTTCCATGATGACTTGTTTGAGATGGAATTTTGGAGCTTGCAAAAACCCTAACTTCCTCAGATCATATCTCCGAAACTATAGCGCAACAAGGTCTGAAATTCAAACCTGAGGTTCAGCAAGATTTCCTATAAAATAGCTTGTTTTTCAGCTTCTAAAACGTCAAAGACATAAAGTTTTAGCGAAAATTCCACAATGACCTATTTGGAGCAGTGAAACCATAGAATCCAAAGGTCTAATACCAATGTTATGAAACCAACTCACAAAAAGATAGAAGATATAGATAAATGCCTTCAAAATAAGCCTCTTTGAGGGGGAAACATCCTTTACATTACACAAATGAATAATTCTTTGATGATACAAATGACAAGACCTCCTTTCTATATATAGGAGTCTAAGGGGTCATAATATAATTAGATCCGACATAACTATAATAATGTAAGGGCACAACAATAACAATAGTGGGCTTCTATGGGGCACAATAGTAACAATATGGGGACTACATGGGCACAAAAATATAATAGGGGGTTTGCACTAATAACAATAAGGGGTTACACTATTAGTATAGGGACCTAACATGCCCCTCTCCTTCAAAAAGTGTTGTCCTCAACTCTTGAGTAGGTATGGATGCTTTTGTATAAAAATTTTGTCCTCCCACGTGGAATATTTAGCAGGAAATAATAAAATATATATATATATGGATCTTTTTTTTCACCCACCCATATACCATTTCATGGTCAACTCTTTTAATTATTTCAATAAATTCATTATCTCAAGGTTCAATTAAAAAACACAAATGGGATTGAAATAAGTTATATTCAATATTATTTTTTTCAAATTATCTACAAAAGATTAGTCGTAACAAGATATAAGTCAATCGTATTGGAATTTAATATAGGTCAATCGAGCTATTGAGGTCCCAGAACTCATAGTTTTAGCACCCCTTCTATAGATTTATCTGCAACACCATTTTGTACCCTTGCAATTTAGGGCATCATTTGTCCTTAAGTGGCGAAGTTTATCGTGTTGGATTCGTGAATGAATACTCTATTCAATGGCATATGAGTTTTATATTTTCAAATTCATATGATATTTTTCATCTATTTTATTTTAAACATAATACTTGAAATTTTTTTGCACTGTTTCAAATGAGTTGAATAAAAAAATCAATAACATAAAATATACACAATGAAAAACTTTCAAAAAAACACTATCTTTGTTTACTAGTCATCTTCAAAAGGTAATCTTAGTTTTTTAATTTATTTAAATAGTTTATTTTTTTATGTAAACACATGTCTACAAAATGCAATTGAAATATTACTTTTCTAACTGTCTGTGTCTGTGTGTGTGTATACACACACACAGACACACACACACACACATTTCTAAGTAATTTATGTTACCTATACATGTGCATATCTCTTAAGGTGTGAAAAATTGAAAGGAAAAGAATATCATTTAATGGAAAAATGGCAGATTATATGGCACTAACTTTTTTTTCCAGAAAAATATCATTAGCATGACAACATAATTCTACACAAATTGTCTTTTTAATCCAAATAAAAATTCACAATTATTATATGAATTTTGAGGGCTTCAACTCGATGAAAGATACAATTTTGAAATTTCATGCATTCACTTTGAGTGAGCAGAGATTATGCATAGAGTGGGACCTTTGTGAAAGTGTAAAAGACAACAAGGATGGTATGTTTGCAACAAAGGTGTTTGTGAAGTAACAAAAGTTGTTGATATGAGCAGAGGATAAGACAAAGAAAGTGAAGAATGGAGAATATACCATATTTTCATAAACTACATTCAAATCAAAGATTAAGAGGGAATCAATGTTTCCAATAAGTGGGTTCCTACTAAATCTAAGAGATCCGTGTCTCCATTGGATAAGCTTGAAAAAGAAGGAATGTGATAATATTTCCTACAAGTGGGGCTTGCAAATTTTGTAACTAAAGGTGGGTGCCTACAATAACCATTTAAACAAAATAAAAGCTTTGTGGTTTTCTCCCTTTATGGGTTTCTACATTAAATCTTTGGCGCCATTTTTGTTTGTTTAATCATGTGATAGCTTTCTTTTAAATTCATAAACAAGTAAGGAATAAGGATTTAAGTGAAAATTTATTTTTGGCAACTTGAATACTAATTCACCCCCTCACCTTGGAGTATTCAACAATATCCATCAATTTTGTGGGACGTTCATTCAAAACCAGGATGAGACATTATTAACAATTTTCAGTAGTTTATAGGTTTAGGGAGATGTATGTTCTCATTATCTATAAAATTACCATTAAGGGACAAGATGTCATAAATGTCATCTCTGAAAAGGTCTAGGTGCACCTTGGGATACTAAGAACCATCAACTCAAATGGAGATATTGTAAAATCCCTAGGATGACCCCTATGTGTGTATTGTACATATCATGTTTAGGCTAGTGAGTTGGGAAATATTTTGGGGCTTGCATGCCCATGTACATGTGTCTAGGCTAGAATACCTCTATTTATATGTTTTGAGGTGAGAGTGATGTGCGATTTTAGGTAAATCAGCCCATGTTCTAAAAGGCCAACAAACCTAAATTTGTAATTATGTAATTACATGCATGTTAATAAAATACACCATTGTTGTAGATCAAGTTAGACAAAAGGGGTTGGGGGACTAGAACTTCACAAGTGGGGAATGGCGATAAGGACTAAGCGATGAGGTGCTTAAGCCTAGGGGACTAATCCATTATTAAAGTATTTCTAAAGGAAAATGAAACATGTTTCTATCCTAAGTCCATAAATTGACTTCATGAAGTGCTACATGTTAGAAAGGGAAAATGCACATAAAAGGGTGGATTTTAGTGTTATTCCATCATTTTTCTCAATATAGATAGTTACTAGACTTATGGGTGGAGGAAGAGGGAGGGCTCTATGATTATGTTACCATATGAACCTTAGGTGAATTTATTTTGGGGGCCATTGCTTGTATGGGGATAGATATCCCCAGCATGAGGCCAATGTGATACCTAGAGACTACTAATGGAGGTTGGAACTTCTAGAAGAGACAAAACTTTGAGATTCTCTGATTAACTTGATTTGGGAACCCTAGAGGGGTAATGGAACAACATAATCGATTGTGGGTGTAGAGAAGGGAGTTCACTACATTGGGTTGTGTAGGTTAATGAGGGCTGAGAGACTATTGGTTAAAGGTTACTGGAGTCAAGTACCTTGGCTTGTTAATTTTTTATGCAATTGTGGGAAATAGTTGCCTTTATGTGACCTTTTTCTCTAGTGGAGTCATCACTTTATCTTGAGAATGAATCATTGTTGTAAGATGTTGGCTTATATGGGGTTGACCCAGGTTTGAAATAATTATTTAACCAAACAAATCCCTCAACTACCGGCCCTTTCGGCAACAACCCAAGTGCAGACTGAGGTCTCACCCGAGGTAGCAGGGGAGGGTGCTAGAACTAGGTTTCTATACCCTATGGATGTCTTGGATGTGGTTTGGGGCTCGCTCGTTGTTTTGCAGCCTCACGCTACACTAGATCCGCGCAGATCGGAATACCCTTATCACGCTTATTACAGATTGAATCACTTATTACTGGTTTGATCTAGTTAAAATGGTCTTTAAGAAAACATTTAGTACTTTTTGTTACTTCACACATCAAGATTAACCTAGTTCACATGTATTCAACCGTAGTGAATGCAGAAATCATAATAGTTCATTTATCATAAAAGAGTAAAGTCACAATCAACACCGAATTCAGAAGAAACTTATCTTTACTATCAATCTTCAACAATTCATCCAGATCCACCCTACGCACTCAGCTGTAAGGGTCCATGCACACAGTTGCGGACTTTCCAGGCCCCTGTGCACACAACTGCAGAGCCTCTACCTTCTACTGTACTCCCTTGACTCAGACTTACAGACGCTTTCAAACTATTCACCCACTACATATTCAGGCCAAAAACAAAATTTTTCTGCCTTTCCCTTATAGAGCCTCACTCTATTTATACTTTTCCTTGGTCCGCGATCCCACTGCGGGCTGACTTTATTAGTATTTCTTGAAATTATTTTCGGGCAGACTACCCTTTGACTCAACCTACTATAGCTCGCACTCTATGCTTTCCATGGAGTCTTTTACCCTAATATTACCCAAATTGCCAGGCTTCGCACCACATTCTTGTTTCGCGGGGCTTTCGCTACCCAACAGTCCCCCAACACAATCATTGTGACTCGTCCCGAGTCACTGAGCTGGTGCATCCATATTTGCGCGAATGTTAGTCAACAACTTTAGTGCGTCACTGGTACTAGCAGCAAATTCTTTCATCATGCATTGCATCTGTTCCACTTGTGGTGCCGATATTTTGACCCCTATCTTGGCTATCTCCATCCTCTCACATTCGGCCTTCATGTGTGCTACCTTATGCTCTATGGTGGTTGAAACTGCAAATGCCTCATCCAACCATGGCTGGATATGAGCTTTCACCATGGCTTCCTTCTGTCTCGCGGCTTCGGCTTGGATTTTCATGTCCTACACCTCCCTCATCTTATCCAATCATTGTGGGATAGCAACAGTCTGCGCGATTCCCTAGAGCTGATCATAGGTGTGCTAAAGTTCCCGAGCCTCTACTTCCAACATGCAGAGTGTGGGATCCTCTTGAAGGATAGTGAGCATATCAATCGACTGAGTTAGCAACCTGGTACATTCTTTGAGTGACCGTGCAAGCATTGTGTGCCCCATATCAATAATGTTCTTGCACTGTACTATGACCTCTGGAGGTGTTGGTGGTGGGACCTGCAATTTCAACTCGGTGATTTGTGTGCTGAGTTCGAGCTACAGCTATGTGGCCTCTTCTTCTGTCCTTCGAAACTCCATAGCCAATGTACGAATCTATGCATCAACAAGCAAGTCTCATGTAATACCTAATGCCTTAGCACTTAAATAGGCTTCCACTACTACCTTTTCCATCTGTTGTTTTTGTGTGACTGCTTCATCGCATTAGAGCCGTAGCTCTTCAATATTAATTTTCTGCTCTTGGAGTATCTGGTCCACACGGTCAGCCCTTGCGAAGTTCAATTATGGTGCTGTCATGGAGTTGTTGCAAACTATCGCGTGGGAGTGCAGCCACATTCAGTCCCAATCCAATAAGGCATTCCAGTATTGCTCATTTTTCCGGTTGGTTGGTGACCAACGCACTTGTCAGGATTGGATTAGACTAAGAAACCTAGGCTCTGAGCAATGGTTATGTAGCTGTCATACTGGAGGCTTCTATAGAAACGCTAGGGCCTACCTGCGCAATTATTGATCCCAATTTGTGTAACTGTGTCCAAAGCTCCCCCAACACAATGTGTTATTCCAACATAGCCTCATCGACTACCTCCTGAGTAGCTTCACGAATGATGCTTTCGATATCATTTAGATTTCCCTCTGTTAGGGTGGTAATTTCACTGTAGATCTTAGATGCTTTTGCTTTCTTTCGTGCCTTTGGTCGCTCTTGTGTGGCCGAGCACTTTAGTGGGGTACCCATTGCAGCCGGCTAAGCGGTTTCCTTCTGAGTGCCTTTGTCCTTTGCTGGTGTCTACGCACCTAGTACTATTTTTTCTGTTGATGCAACTTTTGCTTCTCGTGTTATCTTGACCTCTGCAGCATACTGTTCATTCCTCTTTTTTCGTGAAGCATGCTTGGCTGCCTCTTTTTGCTTCTGAATAGCAGCCTCATCGTGTTCCACTGCTGCGGGTCTTTTCCAAGCCACAAGCCAAGCCTCGACAATCTTTTGAACAACGTCATTAGTGACAATGAACGAAAGAGGTTTCCATGTCTGGGCTGGGTCCTTTCACACCTGGATGTAGACGTGATGCATATCTGCTTTGAATTCCACAATGTTCTTCATAGTCTAATAAACTTCATTTTTTAAGCATGGTAATGCATTGATCCACTCACACAAAGTCATTTCCATAAATACCCAAAAGATCTTAATCCCCTGAATTCTACTTGCATCCTTGGTCGCCCAGAGGGACGCATACTATGTAGCTTCCGGCCATTCTAGGGTTAAAACAGGAAAGTGGTTGTCTTTAGGCAACTCAATAGCGACCAACATGAGGGATAGTAGCAGCCATGCATAATAGAATGGCTTGCCTTCTTCCTGGACTTCGAGACAATTGGCTAGAAATCCTTCACAAAGAAACTATGACCGATTGAATCACACACCAGCGGAACATTCTTCAGCCAGCGTGATAACTATGATGGAGTCCTCAGAGCTCCGACATTTCCTCATTACTTTTCCTGCCAACAACTGAGTGGCCACCCGAACTACGTTTTCATAGATACTGCCAATTACATACCCTCGCATTCCCTTGGCGAGCTTATATGTCTTCTTTACTCACTCTATCATTCCTACATCATTACTTTTGGCTGTAATTTCTCGAGGGTTTCGTCCAATGTAGGGAAGATGCAAGACTCAATGAACAATTTTTGTTGTGATACAGATGGGTTTACTGACCCATAGTGTGTCTTCGTGCACTAGACAAAGCAACTGCTTGATGACTAACATAATAATAGGAGGCCGTAGAAAGTGCGGAATTTCAAGGAGACAAAGTAATCCAGCTTCATCCACCTTTCACAGCCACTCCTTTGGCTGTAGAGTCATCACCATGCCTTCTATCGTGTTGTTCATTAAGGTATCCATCACTAGATGGGGAAATTTTGTTCGATCTGCAAGGTCGCAATTGTCGAATTTCATTGTCACAACATAGCCAACGACCGAGTTTTCTACTAGGATGTCTTTCAGGAGAGGGGGGGTACTGATTATACTACTGAATTTGTCCATTTTTGGCCAACCACTTAGTTTTCTACCAGGACATCTTTCGGGAAAGAGGGGGTAGTTATTATACTGTTGAATTCGTCCAGGTTTGGGTACCTTGTTCGCCCCCTTGCTTGGAGGCATATACTTGGGTCATTGCACCGGCTGTACAGGGTCTTCCTCAAGGATGTCCTCTTCGACCCTCATGGGAGACTCTTCTGTTTTCTCCTCGCTATCGATGATAATATTTTTACCTTTTTCCTTCATTGTGGACTTTCCAACCTGTAGGTTTCATGGCAACCGCCGAACTAATTCTGGGAGTGGAGGTTTCTTCTTGGTCTTTGGCATCTGTGGGGATTTAGAATGTTCTACTTCTCGCGGTGACTCTAGTTGTGGGCTATCGATGGTAGGCCTTCCTGAAACCATGAACTATTTTCAACTTCCTCAATGCTCATGATGTAGGCAATATAGATTGATTCTCTTGCTGGACAGTACGACGTGGTGGTGTGACCTTTACTTTGTTTATATATCGATTGAACTCAGAAACTGGCAGCTTGTTTTTGTGGTAGCTCATAAATGTGACTTGGTTGGTTATGCTTTTTCCTTACTGGCCCGCTGCCCGCTTCATGGTGCTTTAAATGCACCATCATATCATGACTAGTATCTTCAACAATCACTTTCTAGCTTTCCTTTGTAGCCGTGAATCCCTAAGGTCACAGATGCAGTTTCTACATGGGACTAGTGTTCATATCACGCCATTGTACATTAGCCTATTTTATAATCGTGCACGCTCTTCCAACGGCTTGGGATGTTGGGACTGAACCCTCGATGGATAGTGAGAAGGGTGAACCCTTCCCACAGGTCCCCCAGTTCCTCACTGACCTGGGTCATGAGCACCCTAGATGTCCTCCTTCTTCTGTCATGAAATTATGGTGTGCGTGCCCCTGTGGCTTCTAGTGCAGCTGTATCAAGCTAGGAAAGCCAACCATGTTGGTTTCCTTGTCCATTTCTTTTCATTCTCTACGGAAACCACTTCTAATCGAAGTTTCTCGATGGCTTTGTCCAACTTCATACTGTGGTCAAGGATTTAGGCCTCAGTTTGTTCCAACTCATCAAGTTGTCATTTTGCACGCTAAATGGCAGCCCACAATTGTCGAACCGTGTTGCAGATGCCATCTCTAGTGGGAGAAGATATGCCTATAGTCGCTGATTAGGCCGTATGGGGGTGGTTCCCTCTAGCCTGATGATCCTATGGTCCACTCTAGTCTGTTTGAGGTGTCGGTCATCCGCCACACACCTATATTATTCGTGCTATCATTTTGTGCCAACTTAACTGCCACGCATATCTTCCAATTCAGAGTCAAAACTTTCTCATGTATCTGAGCTTCCCCAATCCTTCTATTGTTGCATGCACCCTGTCTGCTAACGCACTGGGCAGTTCCTGTACTACAAATGTGAGTTGCTCTTCAGTGGTCACGTCCTACTCTTTCGAGTGGTGTCTTTCTTCACATCATGCCGATTGAGTCACCCTATTATAGTTGAGTGTTGTAACTCCTTGCAATTGATTCTTCCAGTGCTCCGTCTCCTCCTCAACATCGGTAATGTAGATACTCTCACATTCCCACGAGGTTCTTGTATTGTTGTTGTAATGCATCTGACCAAGGTTTTGCACTGTTATCTAATAAATGAAATCCAGTTCATTATTTTCCTCATCGTGGACAGGTTCTGTGTAGCACTCCCCTTCTGCTGGGTCCAGCTGAACTACTACACAAAGTGACTTCTTTTCGAAAGTCATCGTGTTCCTTTTCAAGTTGATGATTCCTTTCATGTCAATGGCCCAATCAATCTCAAGCAAAGCAGGGTAAGGATTTCTATCATCGTTAAGCTTTATGACTTCGAAGTCGGTCTGGGTCATTACACCATCGATATCCAACATCACCCCTTGCAATCAGTCCATTGGTAAGATTTGCTAGTTAGCCATTCATAGTTGAATCGGGGACCATTGCAATACGGGCTTGCCTATACACTCCCAAGTTTCCTTAGGTAGTATATTTGCATCCGAGCCTAAATCTAGGATGACTTGATCCATCTCATAATCTCTTATTTGTGCTATCATTCTCATTTCTCATCCAGTGCATAAAGCATGTCATCCTATCCTCTGGACCACCTGGGGTTCGCTGAATTCAACACTCTTTGTAATCAACTCCTGTAGCCCTTAGACAACCTTCTGATTCCTTAGAAATTTCATTCATGCATCAAGAAATGAGGTGATCATGTACGGGTCCATTTTGGCTTCTGTTTAGTCCTTCTCACCTAAGGTAGCAGCTTTCACGAAGCTCAGCTGATCTTCATTTAGCCCCGCGCTTCCTTTCTTTAGTTCAATAGTATGGTTCCCCATAAGCAGGTCACCTCACTCCCCTCCTATGTTCCCTCCTTCCATTGCGCCATTCCTTCACACCATATTTATACTAGTGTCCTCTTCACGGGTTTCGCATGCATCATCTGGACATTTTGGGTTAGCGAAGGTTGAAGCACCCCTTCCTCATTTAATTGGGCAAGCAAGGTTGGACAATCTACCAATTCGTGATCAAACTGTTCGCAATAAGGACAAGAGATCCTAGTTGGTTAGTGCACTCGTGAGCATAGTGTCCATGTTCACCACAATTATAACAAGTTATCTATCAGCGACCTCGATTGGGTCCCCATCCTATTCCCTAACCTCGTCCTTGAAATTATCCCCGTGTTTCAACCTGTACCCTATAGGCTCGGTTCCATTCCATCATTAAGTCGTAACTTCAACACGTTCCCTCATCGTGTCCTACTGATCGAAAAAAATTGCAATATAATTGTCATGAGGTCTACATATACTTCTGTAATAGATGGTGGTTATCTGTTGCATGTTTCCCTCCCACCTTGCAAATCACGCACCAGAGTGCAGGCATGGCATTTTGTCATGTCTAGACTTCCACTTTTAATGGAATTGAGCCTCCTCCCACTAGATAAGTCGTGAAGACCAGGCAACGGTCTTTGTCATGTGCATGGATTTTAAATTTAATACACCGTGCCTCCAAATGTACCCCTGATTGAGGCATTCTTCCTTGTTTCAAGATCTGTACTTCCAAACTTATGTTCTGAAGTTGTGTATGGAGTTGCTGAACTCCCAACCCTGGGTCCATAATCAGGGTCGTGTATATCCTCATAGTTGTCTCTAGTGCCTCGGCCTGGGTTGAGATCTTATGTTGTGACACAGTTGTCCTTATATGGGGTGTTAATGATGCCACAAACCATGTGCAATGCTATCCATTAGTCAACGTCATATTAGCTTCACGAATATTACTCTTTAATCTTTGTTCTAGATCCCACGGGGTTTCACCAGGTAGCATTGTTATTTCCTTGAACCCAATGATTGATTGATTCTCAGACTTTGGTCGACCAAACTCCTTATTAAGCACATCTTGTATAGCTGCTAGTCCTTCATTCGGATGGTCGGTTGAGTGTTTTATGTACAATGTCAGCGCGTGGTCCTAGAGTGCACTTACCAACGTAGACTTTTTAATGTTTTCATCCATTATACCTTGCGCGTCCCATATGAAGTTTATCACAAAACATAACCGGCTTGGATCTTCATTCCCTATACCTTGAAAGGTCGGTAACTTGACTACGGTTGCCATCCCTATTCTAGGAGGTGGTGGAAGAGGTGGTGAGGGTTGAGGTGGTGTGGGTAGACACGACATGGGTGATGGGGGTGATGGTGTAGATGGAGGTGGTATCAGCGGAAGACGTTCTATAATCAACCGAACTACACTTCTAGGTGAGAACCTGGCAAGATCTTCCTCGCTTTCCAGCGAGATAGAAATCAGAGGATTGTTCCCTACTCTTCCCATTCCTTGGTAACCTCTTCCACTCCATGTTACCCCAGACATTAATGTATGCACATAATCTGTTCTTTGCACAACAACATCTTAATCCAAATGTTTAATGACTTGATGTACCAACCCCACGGTCCTTGCAGAAATTATCCTTCCACTTCACTATAGCTTACAGTGGTATCTATTGTGAATTCTATGATAAACCCTCCAATGATTCGATCTACCTAGTGATCGACCGTGCGCATAAGTTTTTCTTCAGTGGCTTCTAGTCTATGCACCAGTTCTAGGGTCCACACTATCAGCTAACTTTGCGATCCACTCATACAATTCTATCGGGAATGTTACGAAGAAGATCTGATGTATGTCCGTGAGGATATAGTGATGCAACCATTGTTCCTTTGATATCCGCGAGTTCCTATTTTCCTGAACCATTAACTCATGGAGCTTCAGATCCCACCAATCTTCGAGCACTTTCTTTGTAGGATTCTAATGTTCCCACATTAGACACCCCTTAAGTAGATCCTAGTCCTCGCAATAGAACCATTTATTGACTTATATGGGCTTGACCTAGGTTCAGAAGAATTATTTAGCCAAACAAATCCCAGAGCTACCGGCCCTTTCAGCAACAACCCGCGAAGCGCCGACTGAGGTTTCACCCGAGGTAGTAGGGGAGGCTACTGGAACTAGGTTTCCACACCCTAGGGATGTCTTGGATGTGGTTTGGGGCTCGTGTGTTGTTCTGTAGCCTCACACTACGCTAGATCCCTGCAAATCGAAATACCCTTATCGCGCTTATTACAGTTTGAATCACTTATTACTGGTTTGATCTAGTTAAAATGGTCTTTAAGCAAACATTTAGTACTTTTGGTTACTTCGCGCATCAAGATTAACCCAATTCACATGTATTCAACCGTAGCAAATGCAGAAATCATAATAGTTCATTTATCATAAAAGAGTAAAGTCGCAATCAACACAGAATTCAAAAGAAGCTTATCTTTATTATCAATCTTCAACAATACATCCAAATCCACCCTACGTACTTAGCTGCAGGGGTCTGTGCACACCGCTACAGAGTTTCCGGGCCTCTATGTACACCACTGCAGGGCCTCTACCTTCAACCCTACTCCCTTGACTCAGACTTACAGACGCTTTCATACTATTCACCCATTACATATTCGGGCCAAAAACCAAAAGTTTTTTGCCTTTCCCTCATAGAGCCTCGCTCTATTTATACTTTTCCTTGGCCCATGATCCCACCGCAGGCTGACTCTATTACTATTTCTTTAAATTATTTTCGAGTGGACTACCCTTTGACTCAACCTGCTATAACTCACACTCTGCGCTTCCTGTGGAGTCTTTTACCCTAATATTACCCAAAATTTCGAGCTTCGCACCCAATACTCATTCCGCGGTGCTTCCTCTACCCAACATAATATAATGATCATCATTGTCTATGATTGGGTGGAACGTTTGAGATCTACAATCAATGGGTGCTTCAATTCTAAAGATATTTTCTTTTTATGACTGTGGTTTCTGTTATTATAATTATGTGTATTTATTCATGTATATTATGGATTAATGAACTATATATGTGTATCATGCTTTTTGGACATATGTATATGAGCATTGCATGGTAAAATTCATTAGTCATGCATGATAGAGAAAATAGTTAGCTTTTAGTTTAATATTGGAGCCTAATGGGCATTACATTTCATAGTATCGGAAATGTGCAATCCTAGATTTAAGGGGTAATTCAAAAATTCATGTTACAGAGGTGTTGATATACTTTAGTTGGTGACTAGGGATGTTACATACATTGAGTTTCTCAATTCCTTTTGGATTACACTATAGGAAAATATGAACACCAAGTTGAAGAGATATAGAAATTTCCATCCATGTACATATAGGTAGACAAAAGTAGTGAACAAAAAATTGGTTCAACTTCTAAGGGGTTATAACTAGGATCATCCAAGGACCTAGGATGAAATTTTGATTCATATTCAACACTTTTATAACAAATTGATTTTGAAACTTGCTTTGGGTATGTGCCACCTTAGCTCATAAAAGTTGTATATCGAAAACGAGGAGTAGTGAGGGAAGAAATCATAAGAGAAGTATTGAAGGTTGAAAAATACTTTGATAGGATTAGGAAAATCAAATCCTAGGTGTAAGAAACATTGATGAAGTCATAGTAGAAGTACAAGCTTAATATGATCAATGTAGAATTAAGGAAGTATTCAAGGAGGGAGACAAAATTTGATTATATCTAAGAAAAGAAAAACTATAAGGTCTTATTAATAAGATAAAGGCTCTACAATATGATTCCTTTAAAGTGTTGGATAAGATGGGTGATAATACCTAAAGATTTTATCTATCACCATATATTCACATTTACTCAATAATGAATGTCAAAGATATAAAAATCTATGTCTTCCATGTTGGACCATAAGACTAAGTAGTAAATCTTACATGTCATAGAGAAATCTACACTAGAAACTCGAGAAAAGTTGGCATATCATATAGTTTTGTAGATAAAGTCCTGAACAACCAGATGGGGTAACATGAACTTGGGTAGGTTGGGTTGAAGGGACAACTCTAAGTAAATCCAAATTGTACTCTTAGGCAAAAGTAGAGGGAAAATTCCATCATCTCCTTTAGTAAAGGCCTTTCAGGGCCAAAATCCTATCTAAAAGGGGAGATATGATCCAAAATGGATCTTTGTATATTTGTTCATCTATTTTGGTACTTTGTAGGAGGAAATTATGGAGTTATTCACTTGCAGGGTTGATTTTAGGGGCAAGTCCTACTTTGTTGATTTTGGGTCTAGAAAATTTTGGAGCCTACTCAAGGCATTAAATGGCTATTAATGGGTTCAAAAATTTGTGAACAAAGCTCCTTTCCTCTTAACATTATTCCACACATAAAGATTTTTCAAATGACTTGAAGATCACCACAATTAGAGTTTGTACGATAAATTTATTCCTCCCTCATGTTGACCTATCTTGTAGAACACCATGATATCAAGTAAATGTCATATTAACTTCCATTAATCACATAATGGATTTAATCACGTGTGGAATTTCAACAATATTATAGAGTTATATCTAAGACTTTTGTTATCCATAATGTAGATGAATGTCTTTCAGATTAATCACATTATTAGGATTTGGTCTATAACCCTAACCCCAATTAGGAGTTGAGGCATGGAAAAAATCTAATCCTATCCCTAGATGATTATCACGACATTGATAAAAACACTAGGCTACTAGGATAGGAAGGTGTTCCATTCTTGTTGTATTTTTTAAATTTCAATAGTCAAGCAAAGTATTTAGGAGTGTGATATTGAATGGGAGTAGAAGAAGTATAAGATCCTATAGAAGCCATATAGGTTGTAGTTCCCATTGCAGCTCGATATCGAATGCACATTTTTTTGTTTGCATTTCATAACTAAGAAAGAAAAGAGAAAGAAACATACCACACTTCTACCTAGTTTTTCTTGTATTAGGTTTTTCCAAGGTACATATTGTTTTCATGTTTAGATGGTGTGTTACTTTCTTAAGTTCTTTCATTTTAGTTTCAAATTATTTTAATATTTTGTACATTATGCTAGTAATATTAAATCTAAATCCAAAGTAAAATATTAAATAGTAAGAAACTACAAAATATTATAAATTTGTTACCATAAACTTTCCCAATAAAATATGCATAATAATTTACTAATAAGAAATAACTAGCTCTGAAATTTAAAATTAAACATATTAATATACACATCATATATAATATTTATATAGTACACGAACATACTTACTTTTCAATTTTTCAATTACTAATAAATTATCATGAATATTTTATTATAACTAATAAATTATCATGAATATTTTATTATAACTAAAACCCTATTGAAATGAGAATTTTCAATTATAAACTAGTTATTTTTATTCTATATTGTCATATGTCGTGTACTATGAGTTAATACGTGCTTGAAATAGATACCATATATAAAATAATACTTACAATTCGTTCATTAATATTGAATAAAGAGTTAGTTTCCCTATAAAGATAGGTAACCAAGTGCATACAATAATTTTTTTTTTATTTTCTGTGCCAGTAAAAGATGGATTCCTCATTTATGTTTATAAATATTTATTCGCACAACCACATTTACCAATAGAGTAACCTACATCAACTAAAATAATAATATTATATGTAGTTTGTTAAAACCATATTTGTGTTATAAATAACTATAATAATTAAAACAATATTCTTAAAACCACAAATAATATTATCTAATTATAATATAAAAATATATATATTATTAGTATAATATTAGTAATACTAATGAACAATAAAAATAAATTATTAATCATTTTTATAAAGTTATAATAATTACTTATTTTATTAAAAATAAAATTAACTATTGATTTTTAGAAAAAATAGAAAATATTAGTAGGTGGAGGTCGCTGGTTGGAAAAGTCAACTCGAAAGAGAGTAAGGTATTCACTACCTGAAGAGAGGTGTGACTAGTCGCGAGAGTGACTTGCCCCAGCCAAGCGTCTTTAGCCACAGGGCTTGGATTGGGGTGAATGAAGGCATAATAAGGCACTCCTTGTGAAAGGTCACTAGTGCAAATCCAACGTGGGGTACTACTATAATAAATAATATATATAAATATTATTATATATATATATAAATAGTATATATATAATATAATATATATAAATTTACTAATAAAAGATAAATAAAGTTAATAGCTAAATTATTGTTAAACAAATAATTCTTTAGTAAAGATTGGTAAATAAAATATAAAAATATATGTGAATAAAATATAATAATTAATTCTTTGTCAACAATGTGACGTTGGATCATGGTTGACCATGATGAATTTCATATTGAGACAATGTTTGTCACAAAACGACATTTGAGCATGGTTGACCATGGTTGACTATGATTCACAATGTTTGACCCAAAGGAATAAAAAACCATTGGGATTAATACTAAAAACCCAAGATTGACCATTGTTGTCCATGATTGACCATAATTGACCATGATCAACCATGCTTGACCATGATTGTCCATGATTTTTATATGGAGACAATTTTTGTCACAATGTGATATCCCACCGTGGTTGCCTATGGTTGGTTATGGTTGACCATGATTGATGTTATAAAACCAGGTTAATAATAAACCTGAGGAATTGATATTATGAACCCAAAGGAAAAATAAACCCAAGGGATTAATAGTAAAACCCCATGATTGACCATGGTTGACAATGATTCACCATGATTGATATTATAAACCTAAGGGAATAATAAAATCAAGGGATTTATATTATAAACACAAAGGAATAATAAACCCAAGGGATTAATACTAAAACCCCAAGGGATTATGAACCTAAAGGAATAATATTAAACCAAAGGGACTAATATTATAAACCAAGGTATAAAAACCCGAAGATAAATATTAAAACTACTAAAATAAACATGGTTGTGCACAATTGATTTTCATATTAAGACAATCTTTTTCAGAACGCAAAGTTAAACCATGGTTGACCATGGTTGATTTCCATATCTATCCTTGTTTGAGAATGTTTGAACATGGTTGGTTATGATTGACCATGGCTGACAATGATCAATATTGTAAACCCAATGGATTGACATTATAAACCCAAGGGATTAATAGTAAAACCCTAAGGGAATAATACTATAAACCCAACGTATATAAATGATAAGACAAATATTATAAACACTAAAATAAATATGATTAACCATCGTTGATTTTCATATTGAGACAACCTTTATCATAATTCGATGTTGGAACATTATTGACCATGGTTGACATCATAGTAAACCATGGTTGAGTGGGGAATAATAAACACAAGCGATTGATATTATAAACCCCAAAGGAACAATAAACCCAAGGGATTAATACTAAAACCCCAAGGGTTGATTTCCATATAGAGACAATCCTTGTCACAATGCAATGATGGACCATGGTTAACCATGATTGACCATGATTAATTTTCATATCAAGACAATCTTTGTGAGAACACAATGTTGGACCATGGTTGACCATGGTTGATCTCCATATCCATAGGGTTTGACCATGGTTGAAAATGGTTGGTTGATGCCAACATAAACTGAATATACCATAATGATGCAGCCTAAGTCGCATATACCCACACTGTGTCCCAAGATTAATCACCTGATCCGTGGTGAAAACCCTCTATAACCAAGGTTTAATGTTCTTAATTAAATTCTATGAGGAAACATTTAATTAACTATCCAATGTCTTAAAATTTAATAGACCTCTCATTAATTATTAATCTTCATAACTTAAACCTTCAGTAATCACCCGTGCATATTAGCCATACCACAGTCTTTAGACTTTGGTTAAACTCAACTTAACCCATAATACACTATTTCACTCATTTCTATTATAATTCTCCTATAATAGAAATATTCTATAAACCAACTTAAACCTTACCTTTCCACCATTCCACAGACCTTTGCATGTATACTAATGCTCCCTTCATCGCGTTTAATCTACACTATTGATATGTCTCTTGTATTTGACGGTTATCACATCATCCGCTCACTTCTTCATATTGACTCCTTAGCGCATTAAATCTCCATTGTTTATCCCTCCTACCTCAATCAAATGGTGATCACATAATCTCATGTAGATTACATGCACGATCGATATTAGACCGTCAGCGTGTGAGAAAAGTGGTTTTCTCTTTTCACCGTGTGCTACGTGTCACCTACTAAAGGTAATCGCATGAATTTTATAAATATGAATTACCGCTTTGAGACCACGCGAGATACCACTTAATTTTTCTGTAGATCTTTCCACTATTCTACACGTCATTTTAATCTTGCCCATCCATCTTCTCAACTTTATTCTATGCGACTTAATCCTCGTCGTCTATCTCCATCACTCTTGTTCGTTGATCTAATTGATCCAATGACTATGTTTCACTACTACATTATTTTGTTTCTTACTATGTAATAGTCCATTTGTTTGGGTTTTTGCCTCTGTATTTGTTCTGCCTTTCGATCTTCAATTGTTCTAATTCTGATCTTCAGCTTCGTTCTTCATTCCTTCACACCTTTACACTTCTGCTACATAACTCCTAAGGTTTTAAGAACCCTTACAGGATACCTTCGCTATAACATTAAGGTTTCTCCAATACTGTCTGTGTATAGACTCGTAACACACTTCTCTACACTTCGTCTCTGTTTCTACACACCTGTAAACCTATGTTATGAAAAATTACTAAATTCCACACACAATTCATTCAATTACTCCATTCACACCACACAAACTCAGAAATCAAGTTATCTGTATTAAAAAATAAATAATTACAAAAGGATTCCTTTCTAGCCTGATCTTCACTATCAGTGTCCTTTTCCTTTCCTACCTGTAGGCTTATAATCAACCTTATCTAACTACCTCACTCTCTAACTCCTATCTAGCTAACCCTCTTCTATGCCTTTTAGGCTTGCCTTTATACAAAAGGTTCTATAACCCATTTCTTGGTTTAGATCCTTAATCTGCTCATCAAGTCCTAAAATCTCTCAATGATCCCTTGAGGATCTCAAAAACTTAGCTAAATCCTAAGGATTCTCTTTAATCCCAAAAATCATGAAACCAATCCCTAATCTAGGATTTACAATATTTCAAAATCTCTCAATCCTCACTAACCACTCATCATCACTCATGTTCTCCTACATTCGAGTACATTTACAAATATGCTCACAATACTTAATTAATCCCTATTCTAGTTTCTCTCATTAAAATGACTCAAAACCTTAATAATTACATTAATTTGATACATAGGAATCCAACTTCCTTGAAAACACAAGAGCCCTATGTCTACTAAAATACAATGAAATTTATGAGCCGAATGCTCCTGCATCAGACTCTAAAGGTTGAAAAAATGCATGATCTCCTGATCATGTGTTCTCATATGTTGATAGAAAACCTCCAGGGCCCCAAACTTTAGTTTGTAGTTGTCTATTTGCTTTGTTCCTTTATTGCTATTGTATGTTTGTTGTCTTCTATTTCATCTTCCTCTCCTTATCAATTAGGTTCAAATTCTAACTGATCATTCTTACTATTGTTGTCAATCTCCTCCATTTGGACTACTTCATCACTAACTAACACAATTCTCCAATCTCTATCTCTAGCACATCCTTGAGTTGGTACATGCTCTGCCATTTGTTGTTGTACTCTATCCAACCATCTTCAATCTGTCGTTTATTATCTTCTCTTTGAATTTCTTGGATTCTTGCTACCGCCCTTTCATCCTTACCCTCTTTCATGATTATCTCCTTCTGCATCAAATCCTAATTCTCTAGCATTCTTTCCAGCAACATAATATCTCTATCCATGGATTAAATACTTCCACAAAATATTCTTCTTCCATCTTTACTTGGCTTCTCATATCTACCAAATTTTCTCCAACATCTACAACAAAACCTGCACTCACAAAAGAAGTATGAAAATTAAAACCATAAGGCTTCAGTGCCTCTTCTTCCTTTGGCAACATTTCAATATGTTGCTCTGATTTTTCCTCTTTTATTAGCACATCAGTATGTTGATTCAACCTCTCTAAAGAATTCTCCAAAGTACTCTCAAGACTGTCAGCACGTCTTTTTTCCACATCATCTGCTTCAATGATGTCTTTTTGCTCTTGTCCACTGTAGTGAACTCCTTCTTCTGCAATCATACTATCACACATTGAGTTTTCGAGCAAATATTCCACTGATTCAAGTTCTTTATGACACTTCATCAGTACTTCATCATCACTTATGATTCCTACATTTATACACAATTGATTAGTTTGAGAATTACAAGGTTCAACAATCTCAACTATTGCTTCACATATCAACTCTTCAAACTAAATCTCATCTCCTTCTTTCAGAAGAAATTGTCCCTGTGTTGTAACATCTTCAAACATCAATGTATTACTACATTTTTTCTGCTGCAATAATTTAATTCTTTTCTCATTCAAGAGGAATTCTGCATCATTCTTTACTTCAAAGTATTCATCTTCTAAAAGATACTCTTCCATACTTTTGACGGCTTCAAAGATTGCTCATCTTCTGCAAAACCTGTAATCACATCAAAATTATTAGATTCAAATATACAAGGTTCCATATCATCCTGTTGATCTAAATTTGTCCAACAATTCAGAAAATCATCAATAATTCCTTCCTCAGTAAAGTAAATTTGTTTCTATCTTGAATTCTCAATATCTTTCATAGATCTCTAGTCTCCATCCTTAACCAGAACTTCACCCTATTCTGTTTCACAAATGGAAACTTCCATTTTCAACTCAGCTTCTCCGAGTTCTTCATATCTCAATTGAACATTCATTACCTATTCAAGCTTCATCACATCTTCTACTAACTGCATATTCACCTCCTGGTTTCTCTTCTCTTGTAGCCTCTACCACTTTACTTTCTTCCTCATGACACAACCATGCTTCTAGTCATCCTTATTCATCTGCAACATCTCCATCAATAACTCAAGATGGACTGCAATCTCATCCTTCTCCCTCTCATATTCTTCTTCACATAATTGTCTCTATATGCCATTTGCTTTAGCATCCTCTTTCTTCACCTTTCTTCTGTTGTGGTCTTCCTCAGAACCTTTGTTACCTCTATTATGACTGTTAGTAGTCATCTCCTTATCTATCTTGATGAGTTCCTCACTCACTTACTATGAGCTAGATTAAAGCCTCTGCAGCAACAAGTCCTCCATGCTGCCAATTAGCTCACTAAGCTCTCCTTTGTACTTGGATTTTTGGCAAGCATTTGGTTCTCTATTCTCTAGAACCTCTCGAGCACTTCCCTCTGCTCTTTCTAGGCTTCAACTCATCTGCACCTTTTAAGAACACTACAGTCCTTTTTATCCAACCTCTGTTAGAATTCTTCAAGGTTCTACCACATTCTTCTTTCATTCAGAAATGCTTACCAGCTTCCTTCATCCCTTGGCAATTCTACCCACATCCTTTGTGGATTTTCCTTTATGAGCTTTCTGTGAGCTGTAACAAAAGCTCTATAGTAACAAGTCTCCTTCTTGCTACACATTCCTCATTAAGCTTCTCTCCTCTGAGCTCAGTCTTTTGGGCATCTCTCTAGTTCTTTCCTCTAGAACCAATTGAGCACTCCTTGCTCTAGGTTGTTGCAATCCTCTAGCCTTCTTATGCTACTACCTTCAAGACCTCTGCAAGATCTTGTTCTACCACTCACATGCACTTTGAATGGATTTTTCTATGTTTCCTTTGCATATACAAATTCTCCCAATATTTTACTACACTTTATCTCTGTGTGTCTACTATGTGTCAAATTTAAAATCTGATCTCCTCTTGCTTGTATACATACCTTCAAAACATAACTCTGTTCTAAAATTTCTCAAAGAACTTTTTACACAGAGAATTCCATTGTTCAACTTTAGCCTAAACTGCATATACCATAATCATGTAGCCTAAGCCTTATATACCCATAGTATGCAAATAAAATTGCATGTCACACTGTGTCCCAAGATTAATCACCTAATCCATGGTGAAAACCCTCTATAACCAAGGTTTGATGTTCTTAATTAAACTCTATGTGGAAACATTTAATTAACTATCCAAAGTATTAAACTTTAATAGACCTCTAATTAATTCATAATCCTTATAACTTAACCCTTCGGTAATCACCCGCACATATTAACCATACCATGGTCTTTAGACTTTGGTTAAACTCAACTTTACCCATAATATATTATTCCATTCATTTCTATTATAACTCTCCTATAATAAAAATATTCCATAAACCAACTTAAACCTTACCTTTCCACCATTCCATGGACCTTTGCATGTATACCAATGCTCCCTTCATCACATTTAATCCACACCATTGATCTGTCTCCTCGATCTGACGGTTATCATGTCATTCGCTCACTTCTTCAGACTAACTCCTTAGTGCGTTAAATCTACACCGTTTATTCCTCCTACCTCAATCCAATGGTGATCGCGTAATCTCGTGCAGATGGCATGCAAAATCGATATTAGACTGAGAGCACGCGATAAAAGGGGTTTTCTCTTTCCATCGTGTGCTACGTGTCACATGTTGAAGGCAATCATGTGAATTTTATAAATACCGCTTACCACTTTGAGACCACGCAAGATACCACTTACTATTTTCGTAGACCGCTCCACTATTTTGCACGTGGTTTTAATCTCTGTCATCCATCTTCTTAACTTTATTCTACGTGACTTAATCCTGGCTGTCTATCTCCATCACTCTCGTTCATTGATCTGGTTGATCCAACCACTATATTCTGCTACTACATTCTTTTATTTGTCATTGTGTAATATTCCATTTGTTCAGATTTCTACCTGTGTATTTTTTCTCGCTTTCCGGTATTCAATTGTTTTGATTCCAATCTTCAGCTTAATTCTTCATTCCTTCGCACCTTTACGCTTCTGCTGCGTAACTCCTTAGGTTTTAATAACCCTTACAAGACACATTCACTATAACATTAAGGTTTCTCCAATATTATCTATCTATAAACTCGTAACACACTTCTCTACACTTCATCTCTATTTTTGCACACCTGCAAGCCTATGTTATGCAAAATTACTGAAATCCACACACAATTCATTCAATTACTCCATTCACACTACACAAACTCAGAAATCGAGTTATTTGTATTAATAAATAAATAATTACAAAAGGATTCCCTTCTAGCCTAATCTTCACTATCAGTGGCCTTTTCCTTTCCTACCTGTAGGCTTATAATCAACCCTAACTACCTCGCTCTCTAACTTCGAGCTAGCTAACCCTCTTCTATGCCTTTTAGGCTTACATTTATACAAAAGGTTCTGTAACCCATTTCCCGGTTCAGATCCTTAATCTACTCATCAAGTCCTAAAATCTCTCAATGATCCCTTGAGGATCTAAACAACTTAACTAAATCCTAAGGATTCTCTTTAATCCCCAAAATCATTAAACCAATTCCTAATCTAGGATTTACAATATTTCAAAATCTCTCAATCCTCACTAACCACTCATCGTCACTCATGTTCTCCTACATTCGAGAACATTTACAAATATTCCTCACAATAAAATTAATCGCTATTCTAGTTTCTCTCATTAAAATCACTCAAAACCTTAATAATTACATCAATTTGATACATAGGAATCCAACTTCCTTGAAAACAGAACACTCCCTATGTCCACTAAAATACAATGAAATTTCTGTGCCAAATGCTCGTGCATCATTGGCTATGATTTACCATGGTTTACCATGATTAATATTTCTAAACGCAATGGATTGATATTATAAACCCAAGGGACTAATAAAATAAACCCTAAGATAAATATTATAAACACTAAAATAAACATGATTAACCATAGTTGATTTTCATATTGAGATAATCCTTATCACAATGTCATGTTGGACCATGGTTAACCATGGTTAATTTTCATATCCAAAAAATATTTTTCACAATGTGACATTGCACCATGGTTGATCATGGTTGATTTTCATATTGAGATAATCCTGATGACAATGCCATGTTAGACCACGGTTTACCATGGTTGATTTTCATATGCAAACAATCTTTGTCACAATGCGACATTGGACCATGGTTGATCATGGTTGATTTTCATATCGAGACAATTTTTGTCATGACACAACATTCAAAAATGTTTGACCACGATTGACCATGGTTGACCATGTTTGATTCTATAAAACATGTTTGACCATCATCAACCATGGTGGACCAAAGCTGACCATAATTGTCCATGATTTTCCATGATTTTTATATGGACACAAGTTTTGTCATATTATGAGATTCAACCATTATTGACCACGGTTGACCATGATTGATACTATAAACCCAAGGGATTATGAACCGAAGGGAATAATATTAAACCCAAGGGACTAATATTATAAACACAACATTGGTAAACCCTAATATAAATATTACAAACACTGAAATAAACATGGTTTATTTTCATGGTGAGGGAATCCTTGTCATAATGCGACATTCAACCATGGTTGATCATGGTTGGATATGATTGACAATGGTTGACCATGGTTGATATTATAAACCTAAGGGAATAATAAACCCAAGGGGTTGATATTATAAAACCAAAGGAATAATAAACCCAAGGGATTAATACTAAAGCCCCAAGGGATTTTGAACCCAATGGAGTAATATTATAAACCTAAGGAATAAAAACCCTTAAATAAATATTAAAAATATGAAAATAAACATGGTTGAGCGTTCTTGATTTTCATATCGAGACAATCCTTATCACAATGCGACGTTGGATCATGGTTGACCATGGTCGAACATGGTTGTTTATTGTTGACTATTGTTGAATACTATTAAACCCTAGGAATATGAACCCTTAGATTAATAAACCCAAGGGAAAAATAAGCCTAAGGGATAAAAATTATAAACCCAACGCATATAAACCCTAACATGACTATTATAAACACTCAAATAAACATGGTTCACCATGGTTGATTTCCATATTAGATTAATCTATTGTGATATTGACATAATATTGTGAATATTCATTAATCAAATAATAATAATAATAATTAATTCATTTTTACATAATAATAATTAATAATGTTAATAATTATTAATAATAATTAATTCTTTGTTACACTATGATGTTGGATCATGGTTGAGTATGGTTCACCATGGTTGAATTTCATATTGAGACAATATTTGTTACAAAGTGACATTTGAGCATGGTTGATCGTGTTTGATTCTATCAAACATGGTTGACCATGATCAACCATGCTTGACCATGATTGTACATTATTTTTATATGGAGACAATTTTTGTCATAGTGCGACATCCCACCATGGTTGACCATGGTTGGTTATGGTTGACCATGGTTGACCATGATAGATATTATAAAACCAAGTTAATATTAAACCCAAACAATTGATATTATGAACCCAAGGGTAGAACAAAACCAAGGGATTAATAGTAAAACCCCATGATTGACCATGGTTGACCATGATTGATATTATAAACCTAAGGGAATAATAAACCCAAGGGATTGATATTATAAACCCAAAGGAATAATAAGCCCAGGGATTAACACTAAAACCCCAAGGGATTATGAACCCAAGGGAATAATATTAAACTGAAGGGAATGATATTATAAACCCAAGGTATAAAAACCCTAAGATCAAAATTAAAAATAACGAAATAAACATGGTTGGGCATGATTCATTTTCATATTGAGACAATCTTTGTCAGAACGCAACGTTAGACCATGGTTGACCATGGTTGATTTCCATAACTAGCCTTGTTTGAGCATTGTTGAACATGGTTGGTTATGATTGACCATGGTTGACAATTGTTAATATTATAAACCCAATGGATTGATATTATAAACTGAAGGGATTAATACTTAAATCCCAAGGGAATAATATTAAACCCAAGGTACTAATATTATAAACCCAATGTATATAAACATTAAGATAAATATTATAAACACTAAAATAAACATGATTGGCCATTGTTGATTTTCATGTTGAGACAATTCTTATCATTATTCGATGTTGGACCATGGTTGACATCATAATAAATCATGGTTGATCGGGGAATAAGAAACCCAAGTGATTGATATTATAAACGCAAAGGAATAATAAACCCAAGGGATTAATACTAAAACCGCAAGAATTGATTTCCATATAGAGACAATCCTTGTCACAATGCAATGTTGGACCATGGTTAACCATGGTTGACCATGATTGATTTTCGTATCGAGACAATCTTTCTGAGAAAACAATGTTTGACCATGGTTGATTTCCATATCCATATGGTTGTACCATGGTTGAACATGGTTGGCTATGATTGGTTAGGGTTTACCATTATTCATATTTATAAACCCAAGGGATTATGAACCCAAGGGACTAATATTATAAACCCAATGTATATAAACCATAAGATAAATATTATAACCACTAAAATAAACATGATTTACCATGGTTGATTTTCATATTGAGACAATCCTTATCACAATGCCATGTTGGACCATGGTTAACCATGGTTAATTTTCATATCCAAACAATATTTGTCACAATGCGACATTAGACCATGGTTGATCATGGTTTATTTTCATATTGAGATAATCCTTATCACAATTCCATGTTGGACCATGCTTAACATGGTCAATTTTCAAATTGAGACAATCTTTGTCACAATGCAACATTGGACCATGGTTGATCATGGTAGATTTTCATATCAAGACAATTTTTGTCACAATGCAACACTCAAACATGTTTGATCATGATCAACCATGGTTGAGCATATTTGACCATGATTGTCCATGATATTTATATGGAGACAATTTGTCACAATGCGAAATCTAACCATGATTGACCATGGTTGACCATGGTTGGTTATGTTTGACCATGGTTAACCATGACTGATATTATAAACCCAAGTTAATAATAAACCCAAGGGAAACATAAAACCAAGGGATTAATACTAAAACCCCAAGGGATTATGAACCAAAGGGAATAATATTAAATCTAAGCGAATAATATTATAAACCCAACATTGGTAGACCCTAATATAAATATTACAAACATTAAAATAAACATGGTTTATTTTCATGGTGAGACAATCCTTATCATAGTGCGACATTCAATCATGGTTGATCATGGTTGGCTATGATTGAAAAAGGTTGACCATGATTGATATTATAAACCTACGGGAATAATAAACCCAAGGGATTGACATTATAAAACCAAAGGAATAATATTAAACCCAAGGGAGTAATATTATAAACCCAAGGTATAAAAACCCTTAGATAAATATTAAAAATACTAAAATAAACATGGTTGAACATGGTCAATTTTCATATTGAGACAATCCTTGTCACAATTCGATGTTGGACCATGGTTGACCATGGTTGAATATGGTTGTTTATTGTTGACCATTGCTGAATAATATTAAACCTAGGAGTATGAACCCTTAGATCAATAAACCCAAGGGAATAATAAAACTAAGAGATAAAATTTATAAACCCAACACATATAAACTGTAACATGACTATTATAAACCCTAAAATAAACATGGTTGACCATGGTTGACCATGTTTGATTTCCATATTAGATTAATCTATTGTGATATTGATGTAATCATAAATAGTTGGACAAATATTTAACCCTTAATATTGGAGTTTTATAAAACAATGGATTATTAATATTATAAATACAAGAGATCAATAAACCCAAGGCATTATTAATATTGCAAACCCAAGGCATTAATATTATAAAAATAAATGATTAATAAATGCAAGGGAACAATATACCCAAGGAATCAATAAACCGAGCGAACTAATATTAAAAACCCAAACGATTAATAAACCATACGAATTAATATTTTAAGCTCATGGGATTAATAAAACCAAGGGATTAAATGATAAATGAAAGGAATTATTAATATTATAAACTTGAAGAATGATAAAACCCAAGCATTTGATATTATAAACCCAAGGGAAAAATATTAAAAACCCAAGGAATTAATAAACCCGAGGGATAAAAAATTACAAGAGATCAATATAAAACATAAGGGATTAATAAAGCCTACGAATTAATATTTTAAACCCAAAGGATTGATAAACCCACATGACTATGAATATTATAAACCTAAGGGATCAATAAACCCTATGGATTATTAATATTATAAACCCAAGTAAATAAAATGAAGGGATAAACATTGTAAACCTAAGGCATTAATATTAAACCTTAACATTGGGGATTTATAAACCCAGGGGATTAAATTATAAACCCAAGGAATTATTAATATTATAAACTTAAGGAACAAATAAACCTAAGAATCTAATATTATAAAACTAAGGAAATAGTAAACCCAAGGGAAATAGTAAACCCAACAAAATAATATTATAAACAAAAAGGATTAATAAATCCAAGCGATTAATAAACCCGAGGAAACAATAAACCCAACAAACTAATATAAAAAATGAAGAAATTAATAAACCCTAAGAATTAATATTTTAAACTCAAGGGATTAATAAACCAAAGGGATTATTAATATTATAAACCCAAGGAACTAATAAACCCAACCATTTAATATTATAAACCCAAGGAATTAGTGAACCCGAGGGATAAATATTAAAAACCTAAGGGATCAAGAAGCACAAGGGATCGACATTACAAACAAAGGATATTAATAAAGCCTAAAAATTAATATTCTAAAAACAAAGGATTGATAAAATCGCATGATTATTGATATTATAAACCCAAGTGATTAATAAACCTTAGAGATTGTTAGTATTATAAACCCAAATAATAAATAAACTAAAAGGATAAACATTATAAGCCTAATAGATTAAACCATTAATATTGGGGTTTAATAAACCAAAGGGATTATTATTATTATAAATCCAAGGGATTATTAATATTATAAATACAAGGGATGAATAAACCCAATGCATTTTTAATATTATAAACCCAAGGCATTAATATTATAAAATGAAATGATTAATAAACCCAAGCAATCAATAAACTCGCGGAATAAATAAACCCAACAAGTTAAAATTAAAAACCCAAACGATTAATAAACCCTACCAATTAATATTTTAAATCAAGGGATTAATAAATCCAAGGGATAAAACAATAAACCAAATGAATTATTAATATTATAAACTCAAAGAACAATAAACGCAAGCGTTTAATATTATAAACCCAAGAGAAAAATATTATAAACCTAAGGGATCAATATTAAAAATGGAAAGGATTGATATTTTAACCCCAATGGATTAATATTATAAACACAAGTTGTTTAAACCCCACGATAAATATTATAAATCGAAAAATAAATATCAATGACCATCCTTAACCATCGTTGATTTTCATATTGAGACAATTGTTGTTACAATGGGACATTGGAACATGGTTGACCATGATTCACCATGGTTGATTATGGTTTTCATATGAAGACATTCTTCATTATAATGCGACGTTTGACAATGCTCATGATGATTGGTTTTGAAAATGAAAGAAGATATGTCATATTAAATATTTTAAAACACCTAAGCCCTAAATCGATGGCATTAATATTATAAACGTAAATAATTCTATAATACAAAACAATAATAATAAACATAAACCACAATCAATATAAGAACTAGAGCGTAAAGCATTAAGCCATCAATACAATAAATTAATATGAATAAGCATTAAAACATGATGAATCATCAGCACATTAATAATAACACATGTATATCACTACATTATAAACAATAAATAAATTTTAAAGCATACATGAATATATTAATAGTATAAATCTCAAGAATATTGATATAAAGAGCAAGAATATGAAGGCCCAACAATAATATTATAAACGTCAATAATATTTTCATTTATGAAAGACATGAACAAAGTGAAGGGACCCATAAAAAAGACCAAAATAATTAAAAATGCAAGAGAAACAAATAAAATAGTAACACCACCATTGGAGTGAAGGAACATAAATGCAAAAAACACATCTAAATTGCACACATTGGATTTAAAGAAGAACAACATGATAGGACATTTTAAGACCAAAGATATACAGTTTTATACATAACAACAACAACGAGAAAAAAAATCAATTTCACCAACATTGCAACCACAGAAAGAACATTGAGTCTTGACATATATTTTTTCTTTCTTTACATCAAATAATTCCACTATAAAATTGAACTTGAAACACTCCATCAAAAGTCATCTACGGAATAGCCTCTTCCAAAACACAACGAGATTGACGACAACAACAACACCAATTCAAATCAACGAGATAATGATCATGATACTTAATGTTTTCCAACCAATTCATTCTTGTTCTCCTCCTAGAATCCGTCTGGTGCACATGTAACAAGTATTTTACATGTGTTTTCGTTTCATCTAGCACACAAGGATGCTCATCAATAAAAGCACGATGGAACCCATGTTTTCTATCAAACTTATTCTGAAGATATGAAAGAAAACTTATCGCTCCAACAATATTGTGCATTGTTCTGGAATAATATATGACATCATTATTGTCCATATGTTGAGATTGCAACAAGATGATGGAGCTTAGTGAAAAGAGTCGCCTTCACTAAGTGGGCCCGCAGGCTATTTTTGCCGCAAGTCTATTTTTAGACATATGCATCATGTCTATGGATTGCAGGTTGCTATTTATGGATGATTGATCAAGTTGGGAAAAATAGATGTACTTCTATTTTTGATGAAAGTGTGAGTGATCACAGTGTGAGTGATCACAATGTGAGTGATCAATTCTATTTTTAAACTGGCTGTCAAAAATAGAAAAGTCAAATATTATTATCTCACAATAATATTTGGACTATAAACTTAATCTTATTCTCTTGGAGCACTTCAATTTGAGCTACAAAGGTGGCACATGCAGCTATGAGAAGGAAATATGCTTTTCTTACGAGTCAGTTGAGTTGTTGCATGCATGACTTCAGTTAGAACTCAATCAGTTGAGTTTGGTGGAGTTGATTGTGGAGTTGATTGTGGAGTTGATGGAGTTGTGTTCAGTTTAGCTTTGTTAAACTAGTTGTATTTAGTCTAACTGGAAAATAGACT
>APFE030190203.1:0-43598 GCA_000404065.3 Pinus taeda
AAAAATTAAATCTATTCATAATTAAATTAAAATTATATTTAAAGTAAATATTTTTCTATGGGATTTGATTCATATATATGTATATATATGTCCTAAATTCTAATGGTATTGAATATTAAGTTTACAATTTTGGTTTAAAAGTTATTTTTGGCTTTAATCTGATTATTCTTTTTAACATGGTTATAGAAGTTTTTGAATTTTTATTTTTTATTTTTATGGTAGAAATAGATTCAGCACCATAAAAAAAACTTATATCACACTTACTTATGTCACACCCAAAATGATGAAACTTGATAATGGTAATTCAGATTTCCCAAAATTTCTATTTAAAAAATCCTCTAATAAATGGAACCAGTTGGTCATATTCTTTATTAGAGCACAAAGATATGGCAGGAAAGGTCGACTTGTAGAGCAGTTGTCCCTTTATTCTCCTTCCATAACGGGTTGAGAAATTGAATTCACCCTTGCATCTTTAGGTCAGGATTTGCTATCTGTTTCTAAAAAGCTTAAGTGACTAATTGTTTTGCCAGCATCTAAATCCACTAAACAAAAAGAAAGCAGGATAGATTAAAATGGAAATTTCACTAAGAAGTCATTGTGTTTTCTACACTTGACTATAGCTTGGAATAAAAAATACGGTGTGAGGGTTGTCAAATTCTAAAAATAGTTAATGATAAGGTAATTGTAATTAAGGATATAAATTATAATTAATTGATTGTGGAAATAGTCCAGGATAATTGTTTATTCAAAGCTACAATGATCATTATGTACTCCCTAGAGGTGAATGCATTGAATTGTATGTGAAAAAATGTGTAGGTTGTGATTCTATCAGATTCTTTTATGGGTACACTATTATGCTTGTGTTATTGGGGTTCTTATTTGAAGTGGATTTATTCAGTTACATTTGTAGAAATTTTGAATAATATAACACTTATTCACAGAGATTATCCTGATTATACACTATTTGTGGAATGCATCCATAATACATAACCTCCTCTACCATTGATTATAAATTTGCAAAATTAAGAAACAATCTTATGCGCACATTGAAACATCAATCACACATATAAACACAGTATGTAATGGGAAAGCATTCAGCTGAAAACCCCTAACTATCTGTATATTATAATGATTGAGAACATGTAACAATACATAGTACAATATTCATCACAAGTACTCAGTACTATCTCCACGTGTTACAGAATCAAGTTACGGGTTTAAATCTCCTCCACTGTTTTGCCTGCCTCCACTCCGCAATCCCTGTTGAGAATAGTGCTGCACCAAATTCGAATTCCCTTGGCTAGTACTACACAATCCTCACTGGCAATCTCGATCAATGATTGTGCAAATCTCATGCACAGCTATAGTATAGTCACAACTGATAGTAGACTCACCCTTTCACCCACCTCTAACACTTGTCTCCACTAAACTTTTCATGCACTGAGTTAACTGATGTATTCTTTAGTTGATTTATGAGTTAATAATTAGTGAATTAATTAATAATTAATTCACACCAGTCATCACTACTGTATTTAATACAACTAGTTCAACCAAGTCAAACTGAACACAACTCCATCAACTCCTCAATCAACTCCACCAAACTCAATCACTTGAGTTCTAATTGAATTCCATCAAGCAATAGCTCAACTAACTCATAGGAAAAGCGTATTTCCTTTTGGAAGTTGCATATTTCCTTTTGGAAGTTGCATGTGCCACATCCGTAGCTCGAACTGAAGTGCTGCAAGAGGACAAGATAATGTTTATAGTCCAAATATTATTAAAATTTAATAATATTCGACTGTTATAATTTTAGACTGGCAGTCTAAAAATAGACTCCGCCCATATGTCTAAAAATAGAGGTCCATTTATTTTTACCAACATGACCAATCATCCATAAATATCATCCTGAAACTCATAGACCATGATCCATATGTCTAAAAATAGACATAGTCTAAAAATAGACTTTGCGCCAAAAATAGCCTGCATGGCCACTTAGTGAAGGCGACTTCTTTTCACTAAGCTCCATCATCTTGTTACATTTTCAACACTCTCTCTCAACAAGATATGGATTATCTGCAACCACTATCCTGCCTCTGTGGTATTCAAATTTGCTCCTAGTGAGCGCCTTCATCAAGATATTAGCATCCTGAGCCTCTGTGGGAATGTATGAAAGTAACATGATTCTCCGCTGCACACAATCTCTGATATGATGGTACCTGATGTCGATTTTTCTATCTGTTGGGCTCCCTGTCCAATATGCATCCGTGAAGGCACATAGCTTCACCTCATCCTCCTCTCTGTACCACAATCCATATCCCGATGTGCCTCTGAGATAACGCAATACATGCTTGCCTACCTTCCAGAAGAGCTTGGTTGGCTTAACCATAGCTTGTGAAAGCTGGTTAACAACATAGCGTATATCAGGTCATGTATTGACCAGATACATAAGCGACCCCACCAATTGTCAATAAACAGTGGCATCCACTACTTCTGTTGAAGTAGCCTCCTCCTTCCTCCAACCTCCAAGAAGAGGAGTATCAATAGGCTTGCAGCCATGCATGTTGAACTTCTCCAGTATCTCCTGGGCATACTTACCCTGAGAAACAAATAGTCCATCACTGTGCTACCAAATTTCCAATCCCAAGAAATAATGAAGGAGGCCCAAGTCCTTCATCTCAAACTCTCTAGCAAGATCCTCCTTGCATGAAAGTATCAACAACTCATCTCCCGTCAAAATTAAATCATCTACATAAAGCACAATGATCAACAACTTACCCTCCACCAAAATCTGGTATAGGTTAGGATCCACCTCACTCTTGGAGAATCCAAGTCCGGTGAAATAACTGTCTATCCGTGTGTACCAAGCACAAGGTGCTTGTTTCAACCCATACAGCGTTGTCTTGAGCCTGCACGCATGCAACTCGCTGCTAAAGATCTCGAAACCTTCGGGCTTCTCTATGTACACCTCCTCCTCAATGACTCCGTTGAGGAACATAGTCTTCACATCCATCTGATGAATGTGCCACCCCATCTACGCTTGGAGAGCAAGAATCGTCTGTATGGAAGAATACCTTATGACAGGTGCAAAGGTCTCCTCATAATTGATCCCCTCTATCTATGAGAAACCTCGGGCAACAAATCTTGCCTTGTACTTCTCCACACTCCCGTTAGCTGCCTGCTTCACTTTGTAGATCCATCTTGAACCCACCACTAATTTCCCCTCCAGTCTTGGGACAATCTCACATGCACTGTTTTTGACAATCGAATCATACTCTTCCACCATGGCATCTACCCATGCAGGATCCTCCACGGCTTCCTCGAAAGAGGATGGCTCAGTCACGACACATTTTCTCACAAGAGCCATGTATCAAGTGTACCGATCAGGTGACTGTCTATGTCTGTGCTGTGCTATAGGTGGTCCTACAACCTTCTCTGCATCTTGAGCCAATCGCTCAACTTCTGTAGTGCGCTTTCGCCCTCTGATGGTTAGTGTTGCATGAGTGGTCTCTTCCACTCTAGGAACTTCATCTTGTGGCCAATCCACATCCTGAAGCTCATCCTTAGGAACTAATAGGTCCTCATCTGCATGCAAGTGTGGCTCCCTCTCAAGCGAACACTTCATGGCTTTCTCCTCCTGAAATTTGATATCCCGTCGCACAACAGTCTTTCGACTGTCTAGCAAATACACACGATAGTTGTGGGGCGTATCAGTGTACCCCACAACTATCCCAAGCTCTACGGTCGGCTCCAGCTTCTTCCTGGCATCCTTCGTCACATGAATGAAAACAGGAGAACCAAAAATCCTCAAATGGGAAATATTAGGCCTCTTACTAGAATAAGCCTCCTCAGGTCTACTCATGCCAAGTATCTTGTGAGGACAACGGTTCTGCACATATACTGCAGTATTACATGCCTCCGCCCACAAGTGAAGGGGTAGGCCCTGATCATGCAACATCGCCCATGTAACACCCACGATCGTTCTGTTCTTCCGCTCAGTAACCCCATTCTGCTGTGGGTTATGGGGAGCTATGAGCTCTCTTTGAATCCCTTCTGCATTGTAGAAGTCCTTGAACTCACCAGAGATGAATTCACCACCATTGTCACTCCTAAGAGCCTTCACCTTCTTCCCCGATTCCTTCTTGACCAATTCTTTGAACTCAAAGGACTTTGAGTACGTCTCGCTCTTCTTCTGCATGAAGAAGATCCAGCACTTTCGAGAGAAATCATCAACAAAGATCACATAGTACTTATGCTTTGTTGTCAAAGCTACTGAGAAAGTTCCACACATGTCTGTGTGAATTATCTCAAGGTAATGCAAACTTCCCAATGCATCTCCCCAGCATGACTGTTGACATTAATGCCAACACACTTGCATATGCCTTCACTAGGCCACTAGCCATCTAGAGAATGCCAGCTGTCCAACAATCCTCCCCTTTGGCATTGATGGCAACACTCCATCCTTCTCTTCATGTGATGGCCAAACCTCATGTTACTTACACACATCTCATTGCATGAGACGCTAATGGCCATATTTCTTTTGCACATTCCATCACAACTTCTCCACATATTCTTTGCCCCTTTGACTTCAATGGCAAGGGGCTAAAAGTTGCCTTTCTCTCCCCATGCAATCACTTGGCTATGAAGACCAGAGTCTAGCTGTTGAGATGTGCATTCTTCTTCATGGACATGTGTTTCAAGATTGTCATTTTTGATGCTCCATAAACAATGCATATTCGATATGCTCCATCTGAACATAAATTTCCTATGACTTGAATGCCTCAAGTTTTGGACACCTTATGGCTACTAGCTAGGTACTCTCTCCATTATTCCATCTTTTGTATCATCTTACAAAAAATTGATACTAATTAAACTGCTCATGGTATTTTTGTTGCTGCAAATACCAATTAATGATGATGCCTTTCAGATCACAATTCACCACTGCTACTACTTCCGAGACTATGCTCACATTATTTGATCATCTCCATTTCTCTCCTTGAGATCATACTTAATCAATAAGGATTTCTTCTCAATTAATACCAATTGCACCAAAGAAAATGATACAAATGGAACAATGTACCAGGAATATTCTAATACTTTCTTTCCAAAATAAATGTCCATTTGCACACAAGGTTACTCATCATGAGCCCAATGCAGCCAATTGACATAGCGATACCAATTTAGGGTTAAGGGACATGAAAACATTGCACCAATTATGTTTCATGAACACAAGACTGATATGCATAATAAAACTCACAACTTAAATGAAATAAGGGAATTTCACCCAAGATGCAAACCTTTCATTTGCTCAGCAATATCCCTTTCTAAGGCTACCCATTGTTGCCTGCTACTTCTTATCAAAGCAACTCCCCCTGAGCCAATGCTCTTTGATCTCCTACAACTATTTTGTTGCCTCTGCATGGGGACCGATCCTCTACACCTGACATAAGATATTGTTGTGTACTTTTCATGCTAGCTGCACTCCTCCTTTTCAACGTTGATACATTGAAAATAAACCAATTTACTCTTGTAATCAATAAGAAATCACAACGATACCTTCACCAATCAAATGCACCTCTCTACCCATTCCTTTTCGCTTCCTGCATCTCAATTATCGATACTCCCTTGAGGCCCTTCTCCTCCTTTGCTGAAGAGAAACAGAGGATCTAATCCCCTTGAGAAGATCATCTCCCTTCTTCCTCCGAACCTTCAATGGTCAAATCCTGACAGAAGTATTGCTATCCAACTTCTTCTTTTCCCATGTTTAGGATTCTTCTCGAATGCACATGGATAGAGGAATATTATCCTTCAATTCCACCTTCTTAGCCCAAACCGTCTTGCTACTATTTTTCTTTGTTTGTAAGAGAATGGTAATTGGGTTATTGTTGGTCCCTTTATTTACTTGAAGCTTGTGTTCATTACAACAAGCGTCTAGAAAGGGTTTTCTCATAGGAATATGAGAATCATCCTTCTTAACTTTTCTCTGATTTTTCTTTAGAGAAAATTTGACACCTTGACGATTTCTCCTTCCATTATTCACCATGCTCTCTTTAATCAGATAAATAAAGACATTATTGACTTCATTTCATCACATCGCCTAGAATGTATGCTTCGACTTCCTATACCTACAACAAGCTTCCTTGTGCCCATTTGTTTCACAGTTGTAGAATTTGATTTGGCCAACATTCCTTATTACTATGGGCGAACTAGAGAGCACCCTAAAGTGGTTCACGAAGGAAAAAAGTCTGGGGCCGGATGGCTAGTCCATGGAATTCTACCTTACTTTTTCTTACTTCATTGGACCGGACATACTTGGTGTCGTCGAAGAAAGTCGATTATTGGGTCAAATGTTTGAACCTATTAATTCCACCTATATAGCCCTCATCCCCAATTTAGATTCCCCGCTATCTTTCAATGATTTTAGGCCTATATTTCTATGTAATTTCCTTTATAAAATTATCACAAAGATCATTGTAAACCACATTAAATAATCTTGTCGAATCACATCCCTTTGGAACAGTTTGCCTTTATACAAAACCGACAAATCCATGATGTCATAGGCTCGGCACAAGAGGCCCTTCACTCCATCAAAATGAAGAAACTCAAAGGGGTGTTGTTAAAAATTGACCTCTCAAAGGCTTTTGACAGGGTCAACTGATTATACCTAACGATGATACTTACCCATTTGGGGTTCCCACTGGTTTTTACTAGATGGATTATGTGCTGCATCACCTTGATATCATTCATAATCTTAATCAATGGAACAACTTCCCACTCTTTTCGGGCAAAGCATGGAATCAGGCAGGGGTGCCCACTATCCCCTCTGCTATTTCTCTTGGTGATGGAAGGCCTAAGCAGATTGATTACAACGAGAAGTGAGCAGGGAGGTTCATGGGCCTCAAGTTAACGGATCAATGCACACTATCTCAACTACTCTTTGTTGATGACATACTCATTTTCCTAGACGAGGGAATACAGGACATCATCACACTCTCTGAAGTGTTGAAACTAGTTAGCACTGCAACAAGGATGGAAATATATCAGCCCAAATCCACTATATCATTCTTTGTCTGCTCTCAATAGGAAACCCACCTTACACTACAAAATTTCCTCTTTCTAAACTTGTCATTGGAGGATGGTTTGAGGCACTTAGGCTTTAGGATAAAAGCAGATGGATACAAAATTGCAGACTGGACTTGGTTGATTGCCAAGGCAGAAAGAAGATTAAAGATTTGGAACCAATGTCTACTCTCCAGAGCCGATAGGCTAGTGCTCATTAAAGTAGTTTTGGAAGCCACACTGTTCTTTTGGACATCCCTACCCTGGATTCCCCAAGGTATACTACAAAGGATATAGTGAGTCTATTGTCATTTCTTATGGAAGGGACATAAGGAAGTAAAACGTTATGCATGGGTCAAGTGGAGTAGAATACCAACTCCTAAAAAATCGGGAGGTTGGGGCTTAAAAAATCTCTTTGCTTTTGCACAAACACTTATGGCCAAACTAGGTTGCCTACTGCTGAAACACAAGAGCCTTTGGTTGGAGGTGCTCACCTACAAATACATTTGGCTGAGCTCTATCCTGGATTGGTTAAGGTTACCCACCTAGAACAGGAAGGGTATATCAGTGATTTGGAGGACTATTTTAAATACCCTTCCCACCATAAGAAGGGTTCTCACTTGGAGGATTGGTAATGGTGGGTCTGTTTGCATTAGGATGGATCCATGGATTGGATGCGGAAACTCCTACCATCTCCCACCTGACCTGATTTCCTTCTTCAAACAAAATGGAGTGGAAAACATTGCACAACTCGGGGACCCTCCCAATACTACTATATATCAGCAAGCTTGGCTATTTGGGGAGGTCTTGGATATTCCAGTACAATGAAAAACGGAGTGGAGGAATTACTTGTAGACATTTTACGAATCCCATGTTAGATTAAGGGATGAGGATGATGACTTGATCTGGGGAATTGTACAGAAAGGAAATTATACCCCCAAGGATGGATATTCTATCATACATGTTAGCCACAAGCCTGAATTTTTGGAACGCTGGTGGAGTAATTTCTGGAAGTTAAAAGGTCCATCACGCACTCACTTACTAATGTGGAACATCATTATGGATAAAACCCCCACTAGAACTAATCTCAGAAAAAGATCATATCTAGGGCCGACACGGTGTGTTTTATAATGAGCAGAGGAGGAATTGAATCAACATCTCTTCCTCTTATGCCCCACTACACAACAGGTCTGGGCACAGGTCTTACACACACTAAACTTACCATATACACGGACTGGCGATGATATACCAATTTCCTGGAACAACTGGTGGACAACAGTAATGATCCCGAGAGCTCGAAACCTGCCTTTAATGGTATGATGGTACATTTGGATGTGTCACAACAACAATATCTTTCGAGGGAAAAACATTTTCTGGACACAAATCATACCCAAGATCTCTAATAGCTATTTGGAAATCCCGGTCGATGAACAGGTTATTTCGACTCAGAACATTAATCTAGAAGTCATTGACAAAGAGCACCCTTAGGCCTATTTCGACTGAGCAGCACAAGAACAGGGATGTGGTGGTGACATTATCCTTCATTTGACTGAAACACACTATTTTCACATCTATTTGGGGTTGGAAGATGACACAAATAATTTCGTGGAGCTCCTTACACTTCGTCATCTCTTACATTTTGCTTTATAAAAAAATTGGAGACAGTTACAAATTTATGGGGACTCCAAAATAGTTATAAACTGGTTCAACTGCATATGGACATGCTATGCATATACACTCAGAACCATATTGGATGATTTTATTTCTAAAAACACATTTTGATCTTGTTTCATGTACTCATATATACAGGGAGTCTAATGAATCTACAGACTGACTATCAAAAGAGGCAACGCATCATCCTAGAGAGGAATGGTTGATCACAGAGAATACACCTGAGAAGATCGATTACTTCTTCCACAGACCTTACATAGAACAAGATCTATAGAGGGTTGACATGCCCTAACTTATCAATATATTTTGTGTGTTAAGTTTTTTGCCTACATAATAGTAATTACCATGATGAAATTTTGAATATGTAAATAAAATGTATATGATCAGATACTATACCCTACACAGGGTCATTTTGTAGTTTCTTTATAGTTACAAACAATCCACAGTTGACCATGGTCACTTTTATGTATATGCCTATGGAATTTACAACATGTAATTTTCTATGATAACGAAAATTACGATATTTTCTCCCCAGGAAAAACAATAAAATTACAATAGAATTGAAGGCTCTGGAGGAGGTATTATTGGTTTCCTAAACACAAGACTACACCAAACTTATGGTGGACGGAGATTCTCAACTTGTTATAAACCTGATCCACGAGATCCTACATGACACCTATGTCAACAAAATATCTTGTAATTGGAGACTTGAAATCCTACTCATAAAAGTAGCATTGCTTATTCCTTCCATTCTAGTGAACATTCCTACTCACATAGGAAGAACTGGAAATAAAGTAGTAGATTAGTTAGCCAATTAGGAATATGTATCATCAACTTTTCATATTTCGTCCTTATGTAAACTCTTTAAAGATTCTCCCTCAAGCAAGAATATTGGACCATATTTAAGAAGGGAAAATTTCCTTGATCGATCTATTTCTATCTTATTCCTTCATGCCCTTTGTCTATATCTCTCAGTTTATAATTGGCTTAGGTAACCCATTTTTTTAGATTTTGGCTTTTAGCTTTTATATCAATAAGTAGAAATATGTCCTCTACTCTATTGAAAAGATTGAAAATTTGAGTTTGGTCTAGTTTTCCTAATGACAGACCAAAGAAAACTCCATGGCTTACTTAATTACAGGGAGAGGCCCTCTACAACCTAGTATTAGGGAGATTTGTAGGCATTAGGTATAATGTAAGAAATATTGTACGTCAAGAATTTTTTAAATATTTTAGATTTATTTAATTTTATAATGCTTTTAAAATTAAATCTAAAAGAAAAAGGTATTGGAAAGATGTAGTGGTGTAAGAAATGATTCTGTAGCCATATTTAATTTTAATTAATAAGACATAAAAACTTAATTCTTACAATAAACTTATAATAAAACAAAATTCTCAACCATGTATATTCACCCCTATTTTACCATGGATATTATTAATTTGCAAATAGATTTGTTTACAATACCATGAGCCAATACCATGGCTTATTAATACCATATGCCCGAAAACCAAATGATTTATATATATAATAATTATAAAATATAATATATATAATAATAAATAAAATTAAGAATATACTTGAGTGGAAGTCTAAACCATTTGAGTCGTTCAAAATAAACAAAATTAAATAATAAGAATAAAAAAAAAAAACAGCAAAATAGAAAGTTAATAATATAATTATCATCAACATTTACTCAACCAAAATGCCAATCTATAAAATAAAATTAAAAAGATTACTAATATGGAAGAGATAGTATTATTATTATTATTATTAATAGTTATTTATATATTATTATTATATTATTATCCAATTTTAAGGTCATAGCTAAGCGAGACACCAAATGTGTAATAAACCCCTGATGCTAAAGAAGATTATTTGTTAAAAAAATTTTTTATGAAATCCCAAATAGTAAACTAAATTAATTTTATTATTATTAATTATATTATTATTTTAATAAGAAAAAAATGTCGTATAAGAATATAGAAAACCTAATTATTCCAAACAATAAAGCTAATAAACCAAAACAAATAAATAATATTAATTGTTATTATTTTATTGTTTGGAATAATTAAGTTTTACCATATTATTTAAGTTTAGTTTATTCTATAGGATCTTCCTATTTATTCATTTATTTATTTTCTTATTATTATTTATTTAATGTTTGGAATTATTAAATCTAATTATATTAGTTAATTTTGGTTATTTTATTTTTTTAAAATCATAGTACCTCTTTTTGACTTAAATAATAAAATTAATTTAATTCATTACCAAACGGATTTATTTTATATGATTTATATATTTTCTATTTTTATTTATATTTATATATTTTCATATTGCATTATTTGTTTTTGGTTTATTATTTTTATATAGTTTGGAATAATTAAGTTATTGACGCTAATATTTTAGTTACTCTTTTTTATTAAAATAAAATAATAAAATTAATTTAATTATGCATTTATTTTTAATAAAAAAATTGTCTTTTAAAAAATAATTATTTTATTTAATTTGATGTCATGATTTGGTTCTTCATCTTGTCATGAAGATGAACCACACTAGATGGTTAGAAATGTGTCAAAAAATGAATTCTAATGTGATCATTTCCGAAAAAATCTCTTGTAATGAAGATATGAATCACAAAAGCCTAAATTATGAGATTAATATAATGTAAACATTTTAACTAGGTTAAACTAAAATAAATAAAAATAACTTTATAAAAAAAATGGCTTATGGTATTGGCCCATGGTATTCATGTGGAATATAACATATTTAAAGGGGGAATAAAACTAGACTAGATCCATTTGAACTAGAGATCTACTAAGAGACCAAATATCTTGATAAATAAACCTATTTTAAACTGAAAAGAGATTGTCTAAAATATTAGTAGATCAAAAGTTTGTTAAAACAGATCTAGATTGGTATGTACTTCATGTTTTTAAACAATACAAAATATTTACCGAACAAAAATACATTAAACATGTAACTTAATAACTCTTTAATTTATTCACCTTATTTAAACATTAATTTATTAAACTCTTAACTACTAACACATTAATCCCACAAATTTGAAGCAATTGAATCACTACCTACTAATTCCAACTCACTAACATGCAACCCTTAATTAACCCACAATATTGCAATATTATGTCCCAAAATAATACCAACCACTAATCTACTAATTAATCATTAACGCCAACCACTAACACTTTAAACAACACACCCTCCAACCATTAATCATTAACTCACAATCCCCCAACTATTAAGTAACCAACGAACTAACCTGTTGATATACCCTAATCACTATCACATTAACTACCTAATTATTATTATAATTAATTAAAATCAACCCAAAACTATAATTTAATATAATTTCAAATATGACTGATAATTCTTAAAATTATGTCCACAACTCAGGAGACCCACTTTAAATTATGTCCACAACTCAGGAGACCCACTTTAATGTTTTCAGGAAGCATTGAAAACGCTATAGAAATCTACACAAAGTGCAAATCTTTTTTTTTTATATATATGATAATCCATAACTGGTAAGAATTATCTTAAACATTCCAAACGGTAGAGGGATCCGCAGAAAGTGCTCCCAACGGTATCCGTCGTAACTTTTCTTGAATGGCTTCTTCATTAAACAACTAGTGGAGTAGAGTGTCCTTACCCCTGCTTCCTGCCCCCTGGTTACACAATTATTGGGAAACGTAGTCCCTTAGAGGAGAACTCTGGCGACGCTGGTCCTTTATGCCAAAGCACCATTAAATTTTGATCCTTACCGGACGTTTTAGGGCCACGTGGCAATTCAGTTTGGAATTAGGGTGGAAATTTTTTCGTTATCCGGAGATTCTGGAACTAGGGTAGAAAAATATTTGTCACCCGGAGCTTTAAATAGGATGTTTCTTTGTCGCTCGGCTTTGTAATTTATCAGTGTGTGTCCGAAGAAAACTTGCCTGCATTTGCCTTTTTTGGCGTCATCTAAAGTGCAACACCTATGGAGTCGTCGTCACCCTTGTCTATCATTGTTGAAGCCCCTGGTTTCGTGAGAGTTTGTGAAGACGGAACGGTTGAACGCGTGGTCGATCTGGGTACGGTTCCGCCTTCTCCAGAGCTCGAATCTGGTGATTTGCATGGAGTGGCATCCAAAGACGTTGTCATCAATCCTGAAACAGGCGTCTTCGTTCGTCTCTACCTCCCCCGGCTTGAGGTTACCGATGGAAAAGAAAAAGTGCCACTGCTTGTTTATGTTCACGGAGGGGGTTTCTGCATTGAATCCGGTGCTTCGCCATTTTATCACAACTATCTTAATAAAGTGTGTACTGAGGCCAAGGTGGTTTGTGCATCGGTGGAGTATCTGAGAGCCCCTGAGCACCGCCTCCCTGCGGCTTATGACGATTGTTTCGGTGTGCTCGAATGGCTCGCCCTCCAAGCAAGGGCAGCAGAGGGTGTGCCCATCGATCCGTGGCTCGCTTCCTACGTAGATTTCAGAAACGTGTTCTTGGCAGGTGACAGTGCTGGTGCCAATATCGTGCACCAGATGGGCATTCGTGCAAGTGCAAGGAATTGGGATAGGGTGTGTTTACAAGGGGCCATTCTGGTTCACCCAGCTTTTGGCAGCGAAGAACGAATTGGCCGCGAATTGGGGCCAGAGGCGGAGGTGGAGGATTTTAATAAGTTGACGGACGTAATATGGAGCATCTCTCTCCCCGCAGGGGCGGACAAGGACCATCCTTTCTCCAACCCAGTTGGACCCCGTTCTCCTGATTTGTCCAGTCTGGAGTACGGACGAATTATTGTATTTGTTGCAGAGAAGGATCTTCTAAGAGATCGGGGTGTTTTATATTACAAAGCGGTAAAGAAGGCGGGCAAAGATGCCGATTTGGTTGTGTAACGCCTTGGGGTTTGGGCAGCGCCCAAGCGCACACCCCACCGACAATTAAAAAGAAGACGAAGGGGCGGGTGGTCCACAAATGGAAGTTAAAAGTGGACCCGCCCACACATAAGGCGATTATGTTAGGAAGCCGACCTTTAAACATAACGGTTCGTTAGAAGAGCTGGGCGCCTATATAAAGGCGGTGCATTTGAGCACTAAGGCATCATCGATCTTTCTTATCTCTTGTGGAGAGGTTCTCTGCTGAACGGAGATGTGCCCGTGGGTTCGGGTTAACGAAGACGACAAATCGGTTTATTGAACGTAGCGAAGAAGGACAGGTCCGTGGCGGTAGATCTCAGCTGGGTGAGAGGAGACCGGGTGGCGGGGTCTAGATTCGGCGTTCGCAAAAGAAGTGCTGCAGTCGGTGGTCGGGCCGGGTAGCGAGGAACAGTTCGGGTCGTTCGGGCAAACGACCGAACAGAGTCGTTCAAGAGTGGGCGAAGACTGAACGAATCGTTCAGACAGAGATTGGCGGAAGTCGTGGGTCGTTCAGCGGGTTCGGCATTCATACACGAAGGGCGCAGATCGGGACTGAACGTGGGTATCGGTGGACAGTGAACGGAGGTACGTTCGGGTGGCAGTTCGACCGGCAGGTCGAACGAACGGGCAGTTCTGTCGCACGATCATTCAGACAACAGATAGAAAGGCGCACGGCGGTTGGCGGTCCGGTGGACCGCAGAACGGTGAGCAGTGAGGCGGACGTGCAGAAGGCACCCGCCCGGTTGAACGAAGTCGTTCGGGTCGGAACGACCGAACGCAGAATTATAAAGTGCGGACGTGCAGAAGGCACCCGCCCGGTTGAACGAAGTCGTTCGGGTCGGAACGGCCGAACGCAGATTTGTAAAGTGCGGACGTGCAGAAGGCACCCGCCCGGTTGAACGAAGTCGTTCGGGTTGGGACGACCAAACGTAGATTGTAAAAGAATTGTGGCGGGCAGACCACCGTGCATGAGCGCACGGGTGGTCGACCACTTGATGTAAAATTTGACTGAATAATAAAAGGTTATTATTGCTGTTGAAGTTTCTTGTTTCACTTGTTATGTTTTATTAATGTTAAAGGATTAACTGTAATAAAGACATAAAAGGATTCTAAGGAAGAGAGGCGTAGTCCGCAAAGTCATTGAACATGAGGTCTTTCGGTGGCTTGGGCGGTGCCGCACGCACCCAATTAATGAAAAAAAAGATTGGGGGCGTGACAGATGGTATCGGAGCCAGGTTGGCTCACAGCGGAGGAAGCTTGGAAAGTGTTGGAGAGACAGGACTACTCATGACAGGTGAAGTCAGCAAGACCATGGGGGGAGCATGGCCGAACAGCTTGGGGTTCCTAGATGTGATAGTCCATGGCAAGGCAGTCCAAGCACTTGTGGACACCGGGGCCACACACAATTTTATGACACCACAGTTGGCGAGGATGGTTGGGCTGACAATCCTTCCATCTAACATGGAAGTTAAAGCAGTAAACTCTAAAGCCAAGGTGACGGGATTGGCACACGAAGTGCCGATGCAAGCAGGGGGATGGTCAGGTCAGTTGGATTTTACGGTGATGGAAATGAACGACTTCGACATGATCCTCGGACAAGACTTCCTAAAAGGCAACAAAGTCATTGTTGTTCCTTTTTGTGACGAAGTATTGATAGTGGGACAGAACCGGACATGGGCGCATAGGCAGAGGAAGGAGGTCAATGTGCAGCATGTTTCTGCACTAAGTTTGGGAAGAGCGATGGAGGAGGCAGACATGGAGACATACGCGGTAGTATGCAAAGGAGTCGACGAGGAAAAGGAAGAGACACCTATCCCGGACGAAATCTCCGAGGTACTAGCCCAATATGCAGACTTGATGCCCGACGGACTTCCCAAGAAGCTTCCCCCGAGACGTACGGTTGACCACAACATTGAACTTGAACCAGGAAAGGAGCCCCCGGCGAAGGCACCTTATCGGTTATCCGGACCCGAGTTGGAGGAGTTGAAACGGCAGCTAAAAGAGTTAGCTGAAGCAGGTTTCATCAGACCTTCTAGGTCCCCATACGGAGCCCCAGTATTATTTCAGCGGAAGAAGGATAGCAATGAGCTGAGGATGTGCTGCGATTATCGGGCTCTTAATAAGCAAACAGTAAGGAACAGATACCCCTTGCCTTTGGCCGCAGACTGCTTTGACAAGCTTGCAAAGGCCCGGGTGTTTTCCAAGCTCGATCTAAGACAGGGATATTATCAGGTACGAGTTGCCGAAGGGGATGAGAAGAAAACCGCAATTGTGACAAGGTACGGCAGTTTTGAGTTCCTTGTTATGCCATTTGGGTTATGTAACGCCCCCGCAGTTTTGAGTTCCTTGTTATGGCAGAACCGAAAAGTGTCCACGACATGAGAGTATTCTTGGGGATGACCAACTATCAACGGAGGTTTGTAGAAGGGTACTCCAAGATCACGGCACCTTTGACAGACTTGCTCAAGAAAGACTAGAAGTGGTGCTGGACGGAGAAGTGTCAGAGAGCATTTGACGAATTGAAGAAGCGGATGACAACGACACCGGTACTAAAACTACCCGACTTTGAGAAGTCTTTCGAGGTACACATAGATGCGTCCGACTTTGCGATAGGAGGAGTCCTTATGCTGGAGGAGCATCCAGTAGCCTACGAAAGTCGGAAATTGCAGGATAGGGAGAGGAGATATCCGGTCCACGAGAAGGAGATGACTGCCATCATCCACTGTCTTCAGATCTAGAGGCATTACTTGGTGGGGAAGCCTTTTGTTGTCAAGACTGACAACGTTGCAGCCAGTTATTTCGCATCACAGCCGAAACTTTCATCAAAACAGGCCCGATGGCAGGACTTCCTGGCTGAATTCGACATGAGGATTGAATACAGAGCGGGGAAGCACAATGTAGTGGCAGATGCTCTTAGTAGAAAAGGGCAGCTTGCGCCCTTGGAAGGGGAGGACAGGGCAGAAAGGAGTAGGAGTAGGATACAGATGACGGAAGAAATGCAGGACAGACTAAGGAGGAGTTTGGAGACGGACGTAATGGCACAAGGTATAAGGAAGCAGATAGAGGAGGGGAAGACCTGTAGATTCTTCCTTCGAGATGGTTACCTGTTCTTTGGGAACAGACTCTACATTCCAAAAACATCAGGTCTTAGAAGACAACTCCTGAAGGAGTGTCATGACTCTCCATGGGCAGGACATCCGGGACAACGTCGTTCTTTGGCGTTGTTGGAGAGAGGTTTCTTTTGGGAAAAGATGCGAGAGGAAGTGGAGGAGTACGTGCACACATGCATAATTTGTCAGCAGGACAAATCAGACCATCAGAGGCAAGGAGGGTTGCTACAGCCACTACCCATCCCCGAAAGGCCTTGGGCAAGCGTCTCCATAGACTTCATTGTCGCACTACCTAAGGCGCAAGGATATAATGGAGTAATGGTGGTGGTAGACCGTTTCTCCAAGTATGCCGTCTTTGTTCCGACAAAGATGCCATGTGGAGCTAAGAGTGCGGCCGAATTATTCTTCAAATATGTAGTGAAATATTGGGGAATGCCGATGAGTATCGTGTGCGATAGGGATACTCGATTCACGGGGTTGTTCTGGACGTCGTTATTCAAGTTAGTAGGGACAGAATTGCTGATGAGTTCAAGCTACCATCCACAAACCGATGGGCAGACCGAACGCATCAATGCATTGCTGGAGGACTACTTGAGGCACTACGTCACAGCAGATCAGAAGAATTGGCCTGAACTCCTAGATATTGCGCAGTACAGCTACAATATGCAGAAAAGTTCAGCTACCGGGTACTGTCCGTTCGAGTTGGTGAATGGACAAATACCCATAACACCGCACACCATAGAAACGGTTGGTCGAGTAAGGAGCACCAACGCAAGAAAGTTTCTGAAGGCTTGGGCAGAGACTATAGAGTTTGCTCGGTTGCGCTTGCACGAAGCTGCAAGGAGAATGAAAAAATTTGCCGATCGTGGGAGGCGAGAAGCGCAGTTCAATGAAGGGGATATGGTATTCCTCAGGATCACCGGAGAACAATGGCTGCCTAAGAAGGGGACTACTGCTAAATTACAGCGGAAGTATGAGGGGCCATTTCGAATAGAGAAGCGGGTGGGTGAGGTTGCTTACAAGCTGGAACTTCCGCGCCACTTGCACATGCGACATCCGGTCTTCCATGTGAGCCAGTTGAAGAAATGCCGGTTAGACTCCAGCCATCCAGAAAGGGTCGAACCCCCGAGAGGTCCAGCAGGGATAATGGACAAGCCTGGGTTAGAGATGGAGAAGATACTAAGCTATCGCACCACAGGTCTTGGCTGCCACCAGAGACGAGAATACCTCGTTAAGTGGAAAGGAATGCAGGAAGAAAGTTGGGAAACAGAACACTCTTTGTGGAAATGGAGAAGAAGGATTACAAGGTTCGAGCGGCAGATCCGAGAAAGAGCTGGTATTGTCGGGACGACAATGACTTCGGGTGGGGGAGGATGTAACGCCTTGGGGTTTGGGCAGCGCCCAAGCGCACACCCCACCGACAATTAAAAAGAAGACGAAGGGGCGGGTGGTCCACAAACGGAAGTTAAAAGTGGACCCGCCCACACATAAGGCGGTTATGTTAGGAAGCCGACCTTTAAACATAACGGTTCGTTAGAAGAGCTGGGCGCCTATATAAAGGCGGTGCATTTGAGCACTAAGGCATCATCGATCTTTCTTATCTCTTGTGGAGAGGTTCTCTGCTGAACGGAGATGTGCCCGTGGGTTCGGGCTAACGAAGACGACAAATCGGTTTATTGAACGTAGCGAAGAAGGACAGGTCCGTGGCGGTAGATCTCAGCTGGGTGAGAGGAGACCGGGTGGCAGGGTCTAGATTCGGCGTTCGCAAAAGAAGTGCTGCAGTCGGTGGTCGGGCCGGGTAGCGAGGAACAGTTCGGGTCGTTCGGGCAAACGACCGAACAGAGTCGTTCAAGAGTGGGCGAAGACTGAACGAATCGTTCAGACAGAGATCGGCGGAAGTCGTGGGTCGTTCAGCGGGTTCGGCATTCATACACGAAGGGCGCAGATCGGGACTGAACGTGGGTATCGGTGGACAGTGAACGGAGGTACGTTCGGGTGGCAGTTCGACCGGCAGGTCGAACGAACGGGCAGTTCTGTCACACGATCATTCAGACAGTAGATAGAAAGGCGCACGGCGGTTGGCGGTCCGGTGGACAGCAGAACGGTGAGCGGTGAGGCGGACGTGCAGAAGGCACCCGCCCGGTTGAACGAAGTCGTTCGGGTCGGAACGACCGAACGCAGAATTGTAAAGTGCGGACGTGCAGAAGGCACCCGCCCGGTTGAACGAAGTCGTTCGGGTCGGAACGACCGAACGCAGATTTGTAAAGTGCGGACGTGCAGAAGCCACCCGCCCGGTTGAACGAAGTCGTTCGGGTCGGGACGACCGAACGCAGATTGTAAAAGAATTGTGGCGGGCAGACCACCGTGCAGGAGCGCACGGGTGGTCGACCACTTGATGTAAAATTTGACTGAATAATAAAAGGTTATTATTGCTGTTGAAGTTTCTTGTTTCACTTGTTATGTTTTATTAATGTTAAAGGATTAACTGTAATAAAGACAAAAGGATTCTAAGGAAGAGAGGCGTAGTCCGCAAAGTCATTGAACATGAGGTCTTTCGGTGGCCTGGGTGGTGCCGCACACACCCAATTAATGAAAAAAAAGATTGGGGGCGTGACAGGTTGTGACGGAAGGCGAAGACCACGTATTTCATCTTTTCAATCCGAAATCTGAGAATGCACCCCCCATGTTGAAACGCATTTCCGACTTTATGCATTCCTCGTACGATCTGTGCAAGAAACCCACACAGAATTCCTCCTCCTACGATCAGTGCAAGAACCCCACGGAAAATCTTTTCATATGATAACATGGAGCGAATATTGAAGAAATGTGGGTGTCATTATTATTATTCAGATGTTGAAATTAATGTCTCTGTTTTTGCTGACTTTATTGCACCTATTTTGAAGGGACGACTCTCTATTCAGCCTTCTCGAACACGTTACAGCTGTTTCTCATCTCCTCCAGCAAATGGTCTCGGTTGGTTGATACATAGTCTCTGTATGGTCTGTGTTTGTCATGGAATAAGTCTCTGTGTGGTCTCTGTTAGAGTGTTTGTCATGGAATGTGGTCCGTGGATCGATAGCAAAGAGTATAGAATTTCAGGTTCATCCTCCATGTTCTCGGATTGTTTTCATGGTGTTAAAATTTTCGGGTGCCTTTCTGTTGAAGTGTTATCCATCTAAATTTGTAGGATGCTATTTCTTTTTCTCAAATATATGTATGACTTTTTCACGATGTTATATTTCTTTTAATTGTGATTTATCTGTTACTTTTTATTCTACCATATTGATATTATTCTTACTGAAGATTTATTAATAATAATAATAATAATAATATTCATTTTTAAGGTCACGGCCAACCCAGACACCAAATTGGTGTATGAGACCCCCTTGTTTGTGGGACAAGGGACCCACCTCCGCGCAGCGATTTGACTGCTAAGTCTACGAAGGCATACATACTCTAGAAATAGACTCCGCCCATATGTCTAAAAATAGAGGTCCATTTATTTTTACCAACATGACCAATCATCCATAAATAACATCCTGCAACTCATAGACCATGATCCATATGTCTAAAAATAGACATAGTCTAAAAATAGACTTTGCACCAAAAATAGCCTGCAAGGCGACTTCTTTTCACTAAGCTCCATCATCTTGTTGCATTTTCAACACTCCCTCTCAACAAGATATGGATTATCTGCAACCCCTATCCTACCTCTGTGGTATTCAAATTTGCTCCTAGTGAGCACCTTCGTCAAGATATCAGCATCCTGATCCTCCGTGGGAATGTATGAAAGTAACATGATTCTCCACTACACACAATCTCTGATATGATGGTACCTGATGTCTATCTTTCTGTCCGTTGGGCTGCCTGCCCAATCTGCATCCGTGAAGCCACATAGCTTCACCTCATCCTCCTATCTGTACCACAATCCATATCTTGATGTGCCTTTGAGATAACGCAATACATGCTTGCCTACCTTCCATAAGAGATTGGTTGGCTTAACCATAGCTTGTGAAAGCTGGTTAACAACATAGCGTATATCGGGTCGTGTATTGACCAGATACATAAGTGACCCCGCCAATTGTCAATAAACAGTGGCATCCACTACCTCCGTTGAAGTAGCCTCCTCCTTCCTCCAACCTCTAGGAAGAGGAGTATCAACAGGCTTGCCGCCATGCATGTTGAACTTCTCCAGTATCTCCTGGGCATACTTACCCTGAGAAATAAATAGTCCGTCACTGTGCTACCAAATTTCCAATCCCAAGAAAGAATGAAGGAGGCCCAAGTCCTTCATCTCAAACTCTCTAGCAAGATCCTCCTTGCATGAAAGTATCAACAGCTCATCTCCCGTCAAAATCAAATCATCTACATAAAGTACAATAATCAGCAACTTACCCTCCACCATAATCTGGTATAGGTTAGGATCCACCTCACTCTTGGAGAATCCAAGTCTGGTGAAATAACTGTCTATCCGTGTGTACCAAGCACGAGGTGCTTGTTTCAATCCATATAGCATTGTCTTGAGCCTGCACACATGCGACTCACTGCTAAAGATCTTGAAACCTTCGGGCTGCTCTATGTACACCTCCTCCTCAATGACTCCGTTGAGGAACGTAGTCTTCACATCCATTTGATGAATGTGCCACCCCATCTACGCTGAGAGAGCAAGAATCGTCTGTATGGAAGAATACCTTGCGATAGGTGCAAAGGTCTCCTCATAATTGATCCCCTCTATCTATGAGAAGCCTCGGGCAACAAATCTTGCCTTGTACTTCTCCACACTCCCGTCAGCTGCTTGCTTCACTTTGTAGATCCATCTTGAACCCACCACTGATTTCCCCTCCGGTCTTGGGACAATCTCACATGCACTGTTTTTGACAATCGAATCATACTCTTCCATCATGGCATCTACCCATGCGGGATCCTCCACACCTTCCTTGAAAGAGGATGGCTCAGTCATGACACATTTGCTCACAAGAGCCATGTATCCAGTGTACCGATCAAGTGACTGTCTCTGTCTGTGCTATGCTATAGGTGGTCCTACAACTTTCTTTGCATCTTGAGCCAGTCGCTCAGCTTCTGTAGTGCGCTTTCACCCTCTGATAGTTGGCGCTGCATGAGTGGTCTCTTCCACTCCATGAACTTCATCTTGTGGCTGATCCACATCCCGAAGCTCATCCTTAGGAACTAATAGCTCCTCATCTGCATGCAAGTGTGGCTCCCTCTCAAGCGAACACTTCATGGCTTTGTCCTCCTGAAATTTGATATCCCGTCGCACAATAGTCTTGCGACTGTCTGGCAAATACACATGATAGTTGTGGGGCATATTAGTGTACCCCACAAATATCCCAACCTCTGTAGTCAGCTCCAACTTCTTCCTGTCATCCTTCGTCACATGAATGTAAACATGAGAACCAAAAATCCTTAAATGGGAAATATCAGGCCTCTTACCAGAATAAGCCTCCTCAGGTCTACTCATGCCAAGTATCTTGTGAGGACAACGGTTCTGCACATATACTGCAGTATTGCATGCCTCCGGCCACAAGTGAAGGGGTAGGCCCTGATCATGCAACATCGCCCATGTAGCACCCCTGATCATTCTGTTCTTCCGCTCAGCAACCCCGTTCTGCTGTGGGTTATGGGGAGCTATGAGATCTCTTCAAATCCCTTCTGCATTGTAGAAGTCCTTGAACTCACCAAAGATGAATTCACCACCATTTTCGCTCCGAAGAGCCTTCACCTTCTTCCCCGATTCCTTCTCGACCAGTTCTTTGAACTCACAGGACTTTGAGTATGTCTCGCTCTTCTTTTGCATGAAGAAGATCGAACACTTTCGAGATAAGTCATCAACAAAGATCACATAGTACTTATGCTTTGCTGTCGAAGCTACTGAGAAAGGTCCACACACGTCTGTGTGAATTCTTTCAAGGATCGTAGTGGTGCAAGTATCCTTCTCGTGAAAGGTGGCTTTCACAAATTTTCCCAAAGTACACCCCTTGCATTGATCTGACTACGCAAGAGTGCCTTTAGGAAGCCCAGTAGAAATCTGCTGCAGTATCTTCAAAGCTCCATGGTGAAGGTGGCCCAATCTCTGGTGCCACAGCTCGCCATCATCCTCGCTCACCATTCCTTCTACCTTTTATGCCATTGCTGCGCAGCCATCTTCTCGTACAAAGATTGACTGTATGAGAATTTTCCGGATATCTCATCTTCCAAAAGAAGGATGAATCCAGTGGCTACCTAGCCCGATTACAGACTCTGCCTGAAGAAATAAAACGTAATCACTTTCTGAATAATAGATCTGATGATCAATCCTCGCTTTGATATCATGTAGAACTTTCTACCAAATCAGCTAGCTCTGATACCATGTAGAAATTTTGGAAAATATACACTTATTCACAGAGATTATCTTGATTATACACATTTACGGAATGCATGCATAATACATAACCTCCTCTACCATTGATCATCAATTTGTGGAATTAAGAAACAATCGCATGCGCACATTGAAACATCAATCACACATATCAACACAGTATGTAATGGGGAAAGCATCTAACTGAAAACCCCGAACTATCTATATATTTTAATGATTGAGAACATGTAACAATACATAGTACAATACTCCTCACAAGTACTCAGTACTATGTCCACCTGTTATACACAAACTAGCTCAGATCTGAATCAAGTCACGGGTTCAAATCTCCTGCATTGTTTTGCCTGCCTCCACTGCGCAATCCCTGTTGAGAATAGTGCAGCACCAAATTCGAATTCCCTTGGCTGGTACAACACAATCCTCATTGGCAATCTCGATCAATGATTGTGCAAATCTCATGCACAGCTATAGTCACAACTGATAGTAGACTCACCCTTTCACCCACCTCTAACACTTGTCTCCACTGAACTGTCCATGCACTAAGTTAACTGATGTATTCTTTAGTTGATTTATGAGTTAATAATTAGTGAATTAATTAATAATTAATCCACACCACTCATCACTAGTGTATTTGTCAGTTAGAGTAAATACAACTAGTTCAACTAAGTCAAACTGAACATAACTCCATCAACTCCTTAATCAACTCCACCAAACTCAATCACCTGAGTTTTAGTTGAAGTCCATCATGCAATAGCTCAACTAACCCATAGGAAAAGTGTATTTCCTTTGGCAATTGCATGTGCCACATCCGTAGCTCGAACTGAAGTGCTACAAGAGGATAAGATAACGTTTATAGTCCAAATAATATTAAGAGGTAATAATATTCGACTGATCTATTTTTAGACTGGCAGTCTAAAAATAGACTCCGCCCATATGTCTAAAAATAGAGGTCCATCTATTTTTACGAACATGACCAATCATCCATAAATAGCATCCTGCAACTCATAGACCATGATCCATATGTCTAAAAATAGACATAGTCTAGAAATAAACTTTGCGCCAAAAATAGCCTGTGGGCCCACTTAGTGAAAGTGTCTTCTTTTCACTAAGCTCCATCATCTTGTTGCATTTTCAACAACATTGTTCCTCTAGAGCGTTGCGTTACGGAATTTATTTATTTATTTTTAATATTAATTAATAATTTTAATATTTTATTTAGCTAAAATTATTTTAAGGAATTTATTTATTTATTTTTAATCATTTAAGTATTTTCTAATTATGTAGTAAATTTATTTATTATTATAATAATTTTTAACTTTTGATATTTTCAGATTATGTAATGAAGGGTTTATATTTTTTAACATGAGGCATGCAAAATTTATAACTGTTAAATAATTTAGGAAGAAAAGTCTTTTTTATGATTTTTGACGTAAGGTAAGTATAAAAATTATAATATATTAAAAAAAATATTATGAAAAAGAATTTATATGAAGAAAATGTTGGAGTTCGACAATGAATTTGTTATCTTATCATATATATAATATATAGTTAGATTTATTTAAATATTTTTTACAAGTTATCATAATTTAGTATTGACGTAATTGAAATTTTGAGTTTTTGGTTTTAGATCTTGTAAGTTTAATTATAGGTTATTATTTGTGACACAATTTTGTCATTTTTAAAATTAATAGAATTTTGGCCTTACCATAATCCATACACCAATAAACATGGAAAAGCATCAAAGTGTTTTGAATGATCCATTATGAAACCACTCCTACAAGCATGCTTCCAAATCTTGCTTCTTCCAAGAATATTTTTGCTTGAATACTAGCTCCACTTGCATCATCAAGTCCTGCTTCATCCTAGAAGATTTTTGCTTGAATACTAGCTTTATAATGACATAATGACATAAAAAAGATAAGTGAGAAATGATCTCCTCCAAAGCTATATATGAGGTGCATTAATTTGGACCAACCCAACCTTGTTATAAACCATTATTTCACATGAATAGTTTATTTTTGATAGCTATTGGTATGACAAATTTTTCACTTTAGGGGAGTGCGGAGTTTCAAAAGGAGTCTCCACCACCATTTATTTTCCCCCAAGAATTGAGCTTTGAAATGGGTTGAATAACCCAATTTAGTTGTGTATTCTAGTCCCCATCCTCATTTAGTCTAATAGAATTGGATATCATCTTCCCCATATAGTTGTGCCACTTTGCATCTTCTAGGCCTTCCAAACCTCCGTCTTACTCAGAATTCCACCTCGACCTGTGCTTTGCTTGGGGAGACTACACTTTGGCATTCCTTAATGAAAAAAATACCTACTGCGTGGAGATACTTAATGAGGGCTTTCGAGAGTTGTTAATGGCCATCTTCCACCTATCTAGGGATCCTCACTGAATTTGACCTTTAAGTCATTCCCCACTATCTAGATCATCTAAGAGACAACTAAAGGGAAAGCATCTACCAATTCTTTGCAAATCATTTAAGCTTTGGTCGATTTCCTTGTTTGTCGATATTATTCCTCCATCAAGAGATACTTGATATACTTAGATAGCTTTACCCTTCATAAGGAAAACATGCTCCAAGTTGCTAAAGATTTGCTAAATAGATATATTTTTGAGGCCCCATAACCCCACTTTATTTGAAGTAGCTATATGACTCCATTTCATAAGAGGAATGCCCCTTGATTACTAAGATGTTGTCTATAAGAAATGGATAAGAAATAGAAACTAATCCTCTTGGTTATTGTAAGAATTCCTTTGTATGAAATAGTACCAAGGAGAGGTGTTACTAGGCATTTATCCCTTTTAGCCTTGTAGACACATTTATGAATTTTGTCTTGGTGACATTTATGAGTTATATTAATGTCATGGGTGGAAAAGGTGCGTAAAAGTGTTGTACCATGTATTTTTTCTAATATTAAAGTCACTTGTACTTTATAAAATGACTTTCTATGTAATGTACATAGTGTAATTTTCTAATGTTAAAGTGAGGTACACACTTAAAAAAGTTACTCTGAGGCTTTTAAGTAATGGGGCCAATGTGTGAGGGGGGGTCATTTGGGAGAATTGATCTCAACCACACAACTTAATATTTGGAGATTAAATCTCATCCATTGGATACTAGGTTTAGGGATTCCATCTTTTCTAGGAGACAAAAGGAGAAAAGGGAGGCTCATTATTCACTTCACACTTGAGAGAGCATAAGGAGAAGAGTAGAGGAGAATTTGCAACTAGAGATGGAGGGTTCAATTTTCTAGGGGGGAGGTAGCCATTGGAGGCACAAATTCCAAGGAGAGGAACATGAAAATCAATGAGATCGTCAATGCAAAATGACAACACAAATTTTGATGGATGTGGCACACATTTTGAGGGACTGTTCAACATGATTTTCGAGGAGGGTCTTTGCTATCCCTAGGGAAAAACTTGGAGGAACATTTTAGTCACTTGAAGGCAGCTTCAACGCAGAATTTGAGGCATATTTGGCACGAAATTTGAGGTTTTTTGCTTAGAAATTGAGGATGCTTCAGCACAGATTTTGAAGCAGATTTCTAGGCACAAAAATCGAGGAGCTGAGTTGTGGAAAAGTGTAGAAAATTTCTAGGCATGAAAAATTTGTAAATCTAAAAATTATTTGTGGGCACAAATTTCGAGAAATTGCATTTAATGCTTCAGATGAAGGGAGATAAATATTGTGTTTAATATTATGTACTTATATTAATTTCTCAAGAAATAAAATCCTCCTTTGAAGATTGGTTTTCCCCAAGAGGCTGTGGGGTTTTTTTCAGGGTCACCTTGACCAAAAATAAATATCTCACATGCTTAAATGCTTGCCTAAATTTTGTATTTATTTCAACTGATAGGAAAAGTGAAAGGACAAGTACTCTTTGAATGTTTACAATCAATGCATTATGGAATTTATATTAGCATGACAAAACATGTGGGTTACGCCAAATAAACACATGCAAAATTGTAAAATTGGGTAAGGGTGCAGATCATTAATTTTTTACATGGTATCAAAGCCAAGTTCAAGCTTAAATCTTCATTTTTAGTCAGCGGTTGAAGAGGGCAACAAGCTACTAAAGTCTTCAAATAATGAACCATACTTTGCAAGAAACCCAAAGACTTTAGTAGTTTAGAGGGAGAGAGGTTTTAATGTCGAGGTTTGCTTCATTTTGTTGGTTGTGGGGTCATGACTAAGGGGTTGAGAGTAGAGGACAGATTGATGGGGGATAAAAACTTTGGCCCATGGAAGGAGAGGATTATGCTTTTACTCGAGGAGGTGGAAGAGTGGGAAATTGTTGAAGCAGTTGTGCAAGTGCCCATTGCTCCAGCTTAGTTGGTAGAGTTCAGAAAGAAGAATGTAAAGGAAAAGAGGATCCTTCTAGATGTCATCAAGGATCAATTATTCCCTCATGTTTCAGCGGTGAGAAATACATATTAGATGTGGGAGTCCTTGGTCTCTTTGCACCAAAGTTCTATGAGATTAGGAAGATGGTGTTGAGACAAAAACTACGCAACACCAACATGACCATGACTGACAATGTGACATATTTCTTCACCAGAGTCTCATAGGTGAAGGATGAGTTAGCTGCTATAGAGAAACTATCCTAGAGGAGCAGTTGGTTAATATTGCTTTAGAGGGGTTCACAGAGAAGTGGGATAGATTTATCCATAGCTTGGTGGCTAGAGACAGCTTTCCTATTTGGAGGAGGATGTGGTGCGATTTCCTCTAGGAGGAGATCAAAAGGAGTATGCAAAGTGGTAGAAAGAGTGGCTGGGGAGGTGAAGAGGAGAAATTTTCTCTTACAACAAAGGGCAATAAGAACAAGAATATCAAGAAGGTGTCTTCTAGTGGAGCAAAGCAAGATAAGGGGAAGCAGAAGGCTAAGGAGAAGGAAATGAGAAAATTGAACTGCTTTTCTTGTGGGAAGATGAGTCACTATGTTGTTCAGTGTCCCATCAAGAAGGGTAAGAAGAAATAAGGAGTTGTAGCTTCAACGGATGTGGATGAGTTTACGGATATCTTTGATTCAGGTTTGCTTTGCTGGTGAGTTTATTCACTCATGTCACATATTCCCATGCATGGTTCATAGATAGTGGAGCATCCTACCATATGATAGTAGTTAGAGAGAACTTCACGAGCCTTTTGGAGGATTACATTTATTTGGTGGTTGCACTTGGTGATAGCTCCAAAGTCAAGGAAAAAGATATGGGGACAATTTCATTTCAGAGGGAGTCAATGGTCTTTATGTTCCAGGGTTGAAGAAGAGTTTGATATCAGTTTCCATCTTGGAGGACAGGGGGTATGAGGTATTATTTCGGAAGGGACAAGTGTTGATATATCCTCAAGGATCTAGTGTCAAGTTTTTTCATGTGATTGGAGCTCACAGTGGGAGAATATACAGACTCATGTTTCATCCTCTTCGATTTATGGTAGTGAAAATCAATAGTAATGATTTATAGGAGTTGTGGCATAGGAGGATGCCCCACTTGCACCATGGAGCTTTCATGATGTTCAGGGAGATGGTTGTCGGGCTTCCAAATTTTATCACTGAGAATCATGATGTGTGCAGGGGGTGAGCTTTGGGAAAGTACACGAATACACCTTTCCAGAGTACTGACAATATAGTTACATGTATCCTTGATTTGATTCATTATGATGTATGTGGTCCTATGTCTCATGTCTCATTGAGTGGATATGAGTACCATGTAACATTCTTTGATGACCACTCTAGGAGGACCTAGATATACTTCTTGGAGACTGGGGATGGTATATTTCGGTGATTCTAAGAGTTTAAGACACTTGTGGAGAACCAGACAAGGAGGAAGATCCGGGTGTTGAGATCGGAAAATGGGGGTGAGTACACTTTAATAGATATGAGAGATTTTTGTGGAAGTGATGGCATCAAGAGGGAGCTCACTGTGCCATATAAACCTAAGAAGAATGGGGTGGCAAAGGGGAAGAACAAGACCATTATGGGTGCAGCTAGAGCACTGCTGCATGATCAAAGTTTACCTTTCTTCTTGTGGGGCGAGGCATGTAACACTATTGTTTATTTGTAGAATAAGAGCCCACAGAGAGTCTCGGGGAGTAAGACTCTTGAGGAGATATATACCAGGAAGAAATTGTAAATTGGGAACATAAGGATATTTGGGTACCTTATATATTCACATGTCCCTTAGGAGAAGAGGACGAAGTTGGAAACCACTGCAGGGAGGGGTATCCTAGTGGGATATAATGAGAGTAGCAGAGCCTACAGTGTATATCTTCTTGCACAAAGGAATATAGTCCTGAGGAGGGATGTGACATTTGAGGAGGTCTCAAGAGGTTGACTGGGTGGAGCAACGGGCTCCTAACCAGGGGGCCACACCATAGGTCTAAGGTGCATCAGGTGGTAGATCAAGATCAGGAAATTCACCTTCTTCAAGGGTGATAGGTTCACATGGTACATCTTTGCCTGGCATGAGACCACCTGGTGCAAGTTCATCAGGCAAAGTATATCAGAGTTCAGGGCCTCCTTTTCTTATTTCGTAGCCTTCCTCACCTGGAGGAGAGGAACCAGTTGAGGATTTTACCATACCACCATAGGATTCTACTACGGGGAAGAGGAATCCAAGATGGCTTTGGGAGACCTTTAAGGAGGCTTAGGAGCCAATGGGGAGACCCAAGTTGTCTGTGATGGAGAGTAGACCACCAGAGAGGTTGGGTGGCTTCATTGCATTGTTGTGGAGATAGAACCAGTTAGTTTTGAGGTGGCCACTAGACAACAAATCTAGAGGGATGCCTGGTAGAGTAGGCCTCTATCATGAAGAATGATTAATGGGGGCTAGTGCCACGACATGATGAGAAGTCATTTTTGACTTCCATGTGTCTCTACAAGGTCAAACATGTTACAAATGATAGTGTTGAGAAGTTTAAAGCTTGGTTTGTGGCACAGGGGTTCTCACAAGTAGAAGGAGTTAACTGTGAAGAGACCTTTGCATTGGTTTCTCGTTATACTTCCATTAGAGAAGTGATATATATAGTAGCTGAGATGGGCTAGAGGGTTCACCAGATGAATGTGAAGACCACCTTTCTCAATGGTTTTATACAGGAGGAGGTGTACATTGAGAAGCCTGAGGGTTTTGAGTTGCATGAGAGGGAGTCTCATGTTTGTAGGTTGAAGAAAGCCTTATATGGACTGAAGCAAGCACCAAGGGCATGGTACAAGATGATAGATTCCTACTTGTAGTAGATGGGTTTCTAGAATAGTGATGCAGATTTGAACCTATATTTTATCCTAATAGGTGACAATCCACTAATTCTGGTACTGTATGTGGATGACTTGTTTGTCATAGGGGAGGATAGTCTCATCCAACACTACAAGAGAGATATTTCTTTAGAGTTTTATATAACTAATATGGAGCTGATGCATTATTTTCTTGGGTTGGAGGATTGTAAGGGGGATGGGCACATCTTTATGTGCTAGGGAAGGTATGCAATAGATATCTTGAGGAGATTCTGTATGGATGGTTGTAGGCCTATGGATACTCCTCTGATCACCAACTAGAAGAAGATTCATGATGTTGATTCTGAGTTGCTCGATCCCACTTTATATCATCAGTTGATTGAGTCATTGATGTATTTGGTCAAAATTAGCTCGAATATTTACTTTGCAGTCAATTCATTGAGTCAGTTTATGATAGAGCCCGAGAGAGTACACTGGGTGATTAAAAAACATGTGTTGGGGTACCTACAGGGCACAGTGGATTATGGGTTGGTTTATATAAGATGTGATGGGGTCATATTGATTAGTTTCAAAGACTCAGATTAAGCTGGTTGTGTCAGTGGCCATAAGAGCACCTCCAAATGTTGTTTCTAATTGGGCTAAACAGTTGTGTCATGGTTCAACAGGAAATAAAAGTTAGTGGCAGTGAGTAGCGTAGAGGTAAAATACATGGAAATTATTCAGGAAGGGTGTGAGGTATTTTTTCTTCGTAAGATGCTTCATGGATTATTTGGTCAGATGTTGAGATCAACTATGATTTAACGTCACAATCAGAGTTGTATTAAAATATCTAGTATTTTATGATCAGTCAAAGCATAAATAGATCAGATACCACTTCATCAGAGGCTGTGTTCAGTGAGGGGCAATGAATCTTGAGTTTATGTCCACTGATGAGCAGGTAGCAAACATTATCACCAAGTATTTGCCAAGAGGCAAGCATGTTTTATTTAGAGATAGGATGCGAGTGGTGAGAAAGACCTTCCTTGGTAAGAGGGAGTGTTGGAAATAGTACCAAGGAGAGGTGTTACTAGGCATTTAACCCTTTTAGCCTAGTAGAGACATTAATGACTTTTGTATTGGTGACATTTATGAGTTATGTTAATGTCATGGGTGGAAAAGGTACTTAAAAGTGTTGTACCATGTACTTTTCTATTGTTAAAGTCACTTGTACTTTATAAAGTGACTTTATGTGCAAAGTACATATTGTACTTTTCTAATATTAAAGTAAGGTGAAAAATCACTTTATTAGGAAATAGAAAAAGGTGCACAACTTGAAAAAGGTAATATGAGACTTTTAAGTAATGGGGCCAATGTGTGAGGGTGGTCATTTGGGAGAACTGATCTCAACAACACATCTTGAGATTTGGAGATTAAATATCATCCATTAGATCTTAGGTTTATGGATTCAATCTTTTTTAAGAGAGAAAAGGAGAAAAGGGAGGCTCATTCTTCACTTCACACTTGAGAGAGCATGAGGAGGACAGGAGAACTTTAAAGAGAATTTGCAGTTAGAGAAAGGGGGTTTGATTTTCTAGGAGGGAGGAAGCCATTGGAGCCATGAATTCCAAGGAGAGGAGCACAACAATCAAGCAGATAGTCAATGCAAAAATCGAGGCAAACAATAGCACAAATTTCAAGGGTTGTGGCATGCATTATGAGGGACTGTTAAATGTGATTTTCGAGGATGGTCTCTAATGTGCTCAAGAATGAAGCTCAAGTCACATTTTAGTCACTTCCAGCACAAAAATTGTGGCAAATTTGGCACAAAATTTGAGGGTCTTTTTGCACATAAATTGAGGCTACTTCAACAAAAATTTCGAGGATTTTTGGGCACATAAATTAAGGAGATGAGTTGTGGATGAGTTCAGAAAAATTCAGGGCATGAAAAATTTGTAAATATGAAAATTATCAATGGGCACAAATTTCTAGAAATTGCATTTAATGCTTCAGCTGAAGGGAGATAAATATTGTGTTTAATTTTATGTAGTACTTATAATAATTTATCAAGAAAATAAAATCCTCCTTTCAAGACTAGTTTTCCCTAAGAGGCCTTGGGGTTATTTTCGGGGTCACCTTCACCAAAAATAATTGTCTCACATGCTTGAATGCTTGCCTAAATTTTGTATTAATTTCAGCTGATAGGAAAAGTGTGTTGTAAAGTGTAACTAGGTTCAATCTTCATAATGACATGTAATTGTGATTTTATGTAAGATATGTAAAGAAGAAAAATAAAATTATTTTAATACTTGCATCATGGGTTTCATGAGCAAGATATTTTATTTTAGTATAGGCTCCCATTGACATCGCTTAGGAATTTTTTCATCTAGTCATAAAAGTATAAAGAGTCACACTTTTTTATGTAAAGTCATCCTCCAAGACCTTGTCATTAGCCCTCTTTAGTTCGGCCTACAACGAAGGAAGAAAATCAAGAGATGATGTTGGCTCTTCTCCAAGATATCATGTCATCCTAACTGGCATGGAAAAACACCTATATATACTAGTTCTTGGCCTCATTTGAAGGCAAGCATGTTCGATCAAGAAAGTCTACAAATAAGTGCAAGAATCATACTAAGGAGAGCCACTATCGTAGCAAAGTAAGAGGGAAGGTGAGCGAAGTTAGTTTGAAAATTGTTTTGTGTAATATATCCTCCCACATGTGAAGGCAAAAGATACAAAGGTGCCAAAAGAAGGTCAAATTCTCGTAGCTACATCAAAGTGATCTTATCTGGGAAGAAGACCTCACTAGAAGGGGTTGATTAGAAGTGTATTAAGTCTCTGTCTTGAGACCAAAAGGATACCAAGATTCTCAAGGAAGAAAAGAAGAAGAAGACCGAGATTCTCACGGAAGCCAAGAAGACGAAGAAGAAGAGCAGTGTTGGTAAAGGAGCCTAGTAACTTGGTCTTGGGAGGACTCTAGTGTCAAGGGTCATTGTCACGATCTTGGTGTTCGACAATTGAAGATCTATAAGAAGAATTATGTTTGGATTTTCCTCTCAAAGAGTGAGAGGTTTTGGCCCTAGATGAAAAGCCTATATACCGTGTCTCTTTTCTGTCTATTTGTTCATGATATGGTAATTGTTTTGATGAAAATAACAATAATAAGTACAAGAAAGAGAAGATCATAATTAAGATGTAGAATTCTATGACAAGAAGTTATCATAGGTAGATAAATGACCTAGCTATTAATGCCATAAATTTCTCAACATGGTAATCAATATTAAGGTGCTAAAATCAAGAAGGGGCATGTAATCAATAAGACACACAAAGATAAAGTTTTGAGGAAGGATCAAAATGAGATAAAAAGAATACTAAGCAAGAGATCAAGATTTTCATATTAATGAAACCCTAGACCAAAGAAATCTACTTTAACAAAAAATATTGGAATCATAATCAATGAGGAAGCACAAATAAAGACTAAAACCCTAGTACCATCTTAGAGATAACCATTTTTCCATGATCTAAGGAGTGAAATATTTCTAGAGACTAAAGAAGGATTAGACCGAAAGGAGTTTTCATAAAAAGGGAAATCTTCTCTTTATTAAAGCAAAGACTTCACTTGGAAAAAGATCATCCAAAAGAAGGGCCTTCTTATCCCTAAAAAGATCATCCAAGAAGCATCAAGTTCATAACCACCAAAGAAATCTAGTTCAATATTCTATCTTGACAAGTATGTACCTTTTCTCTTATAATCTAGTAAAATTACTCCATGTTTCAAGGAAATCCACAAGCTAGTTGGGGTATCAAACTTCCTTGCATGGAAATGAAGGATAGACATAGTCCTCGAAGTAAATGAAGTCATCGATCATGTCCATGGAAAGATCTCCAAGCCATCCAAAGATCAAGCTCTATCTGAATACAAGGAAAAAGATCTAAATGATCAAAAGATTCTTAAGGAATTGTTGACAATGTTGGACTTGCCAACATTTAGGGGACCACCCCAATATGATGTCTCAACTAGACGTCACACCATTTGATGTGGGAGTCCCATATGGTATGATGGCCAGGTTTCTACTATCTTAAGGATTTAACTCAACTCTTTCTTTTCAGCACATGAGAGTGGTTTACTTTGTCTTCAAGAAGAGAGGTTCGCATGCCTAGTGATTTCTAGTGTTACTTATGTCAATGGTTCTTTCACTGTAGAGGTAGAGGGTGGGAATGAGTCCCAAGTTGGTTGGGATTAAGTCCCAATTCGGCTAGCAACACACAACATAATCAGGACATGCATAGCTTCGAGGAGCAATCCACAGAGATGTGGTAGTCACAACACACAAGGGAAGATAACACGTACAACACTCAATGGATGAGTCCACACAAGTGCAACGGTTGTTACAACAAGTTTTCTGTGTAGCGTTTGTACGATGTCCAGGGAGAAAGCTACCATAGGCGAGACAACATTAACAACATATAAAACACATTTTCATTAATAGATTATGCATCACAACAAGTGAAATAAGCTCAAGTGTTCAACACAAGTTAAAGAAACATGCATTACAAGTGTTCAAGATTAGTCTTACAATAGTTACAATACATGTGCGAAAATTTATTGTCCTATTAGCAAGCTTCTCAATTAAGCAAAAGTTCCAAGACACATCGCTACACTATACATCACTAGCCCCGTGCATGGGGCATTGGAGCCAATACTTCTCAAAGAAAAGATTACAAAATCTTTTAGCTATGTGGGAGGAGATGAGGTGGAAATTCCCTTGCATGTACAAATGAGGGGGTATTTATAGCCAAGGGTGAAACTGACCCTTATGGCTATTCGACTACCCTCATGATTCTTTGACTTCCATGACTTTTTGACATTACATGACTCTTTGTACAACAAGTGGGTCTCTTTGACTTCCATGTTACATTATAGTGATTTGACAACATGGCCCACAATGGAGATGTGGACAACATGACTCATGACATGACTCTACATGATAGTGTTGGTACATTTGTGTTGCTACTAGAGTGCATGAGGAGCTGCAGTGTCATTGGTTGATGGATGTCTTCATGGTGTGTCACAACTTCACCTCTGCATGGAAAAGTGCATGGAGTCTTTGATGGTAGATGGTTCGCTTGATGTTGATTTGACATGTTTCTCATTTCTTATATGTTGGAAGGCTTGACATGCTCATTTGTTCACGAAATGCGCATGTTCATCCGTTCATCCGTCTATGAGCACATGTTTCATGTTTTCTTGTCCATCCGTCCATGAACACATCTCTTCACATGCATCATTTGTTCATCCATTGGTGAACCTATCCTTTTGCATGTGCTCCCTTCTTTCATCCTGTTTGTTATTGTGCCATGTTTGTTGGTGTACCTTCACTTGCAGTCACTCATGATGAGACAACATCAAGTCCAAAACCTCCTAGTCTACCATGACACATGATCAATTCAAATGTAGATGACTGAGAGAGGAAACAAGGCTGCAAGGTGGGATGATGGCTCTAGGAATTACTGATGAAAACGACACAAGAGTCATTGGGTGATGAAGATGGGCAATCCAAGTCGACAATGACTATCTGCGAGGTTTGGCTCAATTGGAAGGAAAAACTGCACAAATTTTGGGAGGGACAGTCTAGGCCACAAGAAGGAAAGGTAGACAAAATCCATGCATTTTCCAGAATGAGCGGGCAGCAAGGGCTTGATAGCAAAATTTGTTCAATTTTTTGGAGGAACAGTCCGAACTGCATGGAGGATTAGCAGGCCGAAATTGCACAATTTTTTGGAGGAAATTGTCGGGAGCCTAGTAGCCAAGACTGCACAATCCCTGGATAGAACTAGCAACTAGCTACTAGGCCACTGGCAGCAGAAACTACGTGATTCCCAAGGGGAACTGGCAGTCAACTGCTAGGAGCTTGACAACAGAAACTGCGCAATTCCTGGAGGAAATTGTCAATCTACTGTTGGGAACTATTGGCAAGAGAAACTTCACAAAGGTTGTGAGGTTGGTCTGTTAATCCTCTTTGTGCAATTTCTGAGCAGGGAGGACTACTGAGCAGCAGAAGGCCTACTCATGAAAATTGCACAATTTTCTGGATGAGCAACTAGTTGATTGTCAGGAGGACTGGCTGGAAACACTGCACAATTTTCTATGCAATTTATTCAGTCAGTAGAACATGCAAGGTTAGTAGCCTCTACACAATTTTTGAGGGGAGTTAGTCCTGGGGTGGCTGCCGAGTTTGACTCTCTAGGTGGCCACATGAAGGTTGATTGAATTTCTTATGAGTAGCGCAACTTGAAAAGAATTGCTTGGTGCTTATGCACTGTTATGGGTGATAGTCAATCGAGTCAATGGTGGTGTGATGGTCCAGCTGTTAGAGGGGAGTTTCGTCATTAGAACTTCAACAGAATGACTAAGTGTGTGAACGAGTGAAAGATGCAAATGTGATCTTACAAACACACATCCTCATGACTTGACGACGAGATGACTCAAACCAACCAGACACACATGTTCAACATGCCTGACTGATGGTGCAAGCAACAAGCGTGACACTCGTGATTGATTGTTGATTGACCATTACGACACTTTCATGACAGTGGATGTGACTCTATGTGTGATTAGGACATATGTTTTCATAGTGAACATAACATGTACACATAAAATCAAGACCTTGAGCATGACCAGAACATGGTCGAAAGCAATACATTGACATCAACATGCAAAAGCTTGGGTGGAATGAACAAGCAAGGTGGGTGCGAAGGGTCACACGAGCTCACAGAGTGAATCATCAGGTGAAAATCTCAAGGGAGGCTCTGAATTTGGGTGCAGGCCAAAATTTTGGAGGTGGTTGTAGTCACTGCATCACTTGGTGACACACACGTAGAACTCAAGCTTCTCTATTTTAGTTCATTTTTAGCACAGGGCCTTGGTCTTTCAGGGAGTCTTGAATCACTGTGTGGGTTCCTTCAGCTTCCCCACTTACCCCATGGACATACATGGTTCACCTTTTTCTAACCCATTCAAACATAATCAACATTTCAGCTTGATCACAATGTTTCGAATATGGGAAGGGTAGTTTAGCTTGCAAGTTGAAGATTTTCAGAGTATAAGTTTTCATCTCTGGTGTTGCTCTGCTATTAGTAGGCTTGGAAAGTACCCCGACGGAGTCACGTAGGAACACACACATTGCCCTACTTCCAGCGAGCCTGGTCAGTACCCCGGTGGAGTTGCATGCTTCACCTCTTTGCGCAGGAAGCCTTTCTCTTCTTTCGCCTTTGTATTTTTCAAGAGGACTGTGCATAGGAACTTATTTATTTTGGGGAAGAAGAGGGATCCTGACTTATTGAGAGTATAAGAGGTTGTTCCTTAAGAGAAGCATGTAAGACCTCTAACATACGTTTTCTCGTTTAGATTTTCCCCTTCTCCGTTTCTACTAGTTGGATGAGCTTGAACACACAGAGCATAAGGCTGAATATAGGCATGGGGATTCCCAGTGTGGACACAGGTTCATGGTTGGAACAAAACTTCCCTTGCAGATGGTTTGTATTTCCATCAATACTTCATCAAACAAAGGTTATAACCAAGTATATAGAATACAGACACAAGATTAGCCAAGTGTTGCAGTGTCACAAGTCTCTTCAATTTCAGCCACATACTCTATTCAAAATCCAGAATGTAGTAGTCGGCAACACTTATTTTCGGAAAAGAAAAATAGTAATATATCAAGAAAACAAAACAAACATAAATAGAAATAGTAGGCAAAGACAACAAAGTGAAAACAAAGATAATAAGCAAAGCAAACAAGGAAAAAACAATAAGCAGCAAACAGACTATGTACATGGAACTGGTGCACCCCAGACTACTAAAAGTAATGATTGAGATCTTGGCCATTGACAGGAAGGTTTTCAACCCTCCCGTAAAGTGATTGTAGATGACATGTGTGTGTGCCAAGTTTCTCATGGACCATTGTAAGTCTACCAAGCACCGCTACCAGAACATGGTGGTATTCCAAAAAACCTTTAAGTGGAGATGACACCACTACTTCAGATACTGTGTGCAACATAGGCTCAGATGGTGGCACGAGGTAGCTGTTTTTGTTTTGGGAGTAGTTCAAGTTCCTGAAATCAATGCATAAATGAATTTCCCTATATTTCTTATGTGCGAGATTTAAATTAGAAACCCAAGTATGATGACGAACTTTGCAAGTAATCCAATCATCCAAAATCTTAGTCAATTTTTCTGTATAAGGAGTTCAAATGACATATGTGTTTTACCTGGCCTTTACTCCAATGGGTTGGATCCTCCTTTACCTGAAATCCCGTGTTGGATTTACCTAGAATCTGGTGTGTAACTTGTACCAAGATTAGCTATCCTCGGATCATGATTGGTTGCTAGGTTGCTCTATTCATTCGTAGTGGCAGTCCTGTGGGTTCCGTTGTTTCTTGGCCCTTGGAAAAAATTATGCAAACCATAGAGCTTATTGAGGGAAACCCCATCCTTGAGAATGAGGCTGCCTTTCTTCACTTCAGCTACGGTTTTTAGGGGCTACTCATGCTTAACTTCATCAATTATTATGTTCTTGAAAGCATCAACATTGTTTGTGGGGTGTAGTATCACTCTGAGTGCAACTACGTTGAGGCTAATGGTCCTTTGTAAGCTCAACATGAGTGCTTCATACTCAGCAAATTTTTTTTGTGCACTCAAACTTCAAGCAGATTGAAATTCTTCATTTTTTGTTGTTTTGGGTGACTAAGATACACCCAGTCCTTGAGTCGTCATGTGTCTTTGGTTCATGAAATCCCATTTCCTGTAGCTTATATGTACACAAACTGTTTAGCATGCTAGTACTTCTTTCTTCTATTGTTTCTACTGCTACTACTACTATTGGTACAATGCATTGTACATGTTTCATTAACATCAATTGGGCAAGGAAGGAGTCCCAACTATGCATCTGTGTTGTGTGTGGAGCATGATTATTCATAGGTCTTTGTTTCAGCCGGATGTATACCCCAGGAAGTTTGTACACCCATCCACGCGGGGGGGGTGCATGGGGGACTTGTCCCCCCTGCAGGGGTCCGGGGGGGCCGATCCCCCCCAGTTGGGGGGTCCGATCCCCCCCAACTGGGAGGTCCGAGGGCCAGCGGTCCCCCGGCGGGGGCTCGGGGGCAGCGTCCCCGAAGCTAAAAATATATGTAAATTTGCCTTGTAAAAGTATAGTAATTTCTAGTTAATCTGGGCCGTTCATTAGGCGGATGATTTGACGGTTGAACTTATGTTTATTTTAGGGTTTTTTTCCCTAGAAGGCAACTCCTCTCTTTGTATGAGGGCATTGTATTTGAGGCCGTGAAATAGATGTGTATTCTGTGTGTGAGCGGAAAACAAAGAGGTGAGACTGTGAGAGAAAACAGAGGATATTACAACGGATTTGTTGTAGGTTGTGTCTCTTCATATTGCTGGATAATAGAAAGGAAGGACTCTCTGTTCGGGGTGGATGTAGTCCAAACTAGGTGAACCACGTATATCTGTGTCTCTCTTGTTTTATGAGTTTTCAGTGTTTATATTTCTATAATATTTTATGTGTTCCATTTCCCCGTAATATATAATTTTCTAGCAACTGGTATCAGAGCCGAAGGTCTATTTGGTTGATAAACTCACAGGAAAGAAGGGTTCCTTGTTCGAGTGGGAGAAATGGCAGAAGATGGTAAGTTTAGGGTCGAGAAATGTAATGGCCAAAACTTCTCATTGTGGAAAATGCAGATGGAATATTATCTGTATCAGAAGGATCTATACCTACCATTGGGCAGAAAAGTAAGAAGCCGACAGATATGGAAGATGAAGAATGGAACCTTCTCAATAGAAATGCACTCGGAACAATACGATTATGCCTTGCAACGTCAGTCACCTTCAACATTTCGAAGGAAACAACAACAGAGGGTTTGATTAAGGTATCGGAGAAACTATATGAAAAACCCTTAGCCTCAAACAAGGTATTTCTTATGAAACAGTTATTTAATATGAAGATGCGGAAGGTGGATCTATTGCCGATCATTTAAATGATTTTAATACTGTTACAAGTCAGTTATGTTCTGTAGGGGTAAACTTTGATGATGAAGTTAGAGCTCTATTATTCTTGTGCTCATTGCCAGAAAGTTGGAATGGTTTAGTAATGGCCATTAGTAACTCTATGTCTGGATCTAGTACTTTAAAGTTTGATGATGTTGTCAGTGCTATCTTTAGTGAGGAAATGCGATGGAAAATCTCCAGTGAAACATCGGGAAATTCCTTGAGTGCAGAGTCTAGGGGAAGAAAAATGGAAAGAGGAAAGAGCTTAGGATATCGCAGTAAATCAAGGAAAGGCAGATCCAAGTCCAGATCAGGGATAGTGTGCTGGAAATGCGGAAAGAAAGGACACCTAAGAAAGACTGTAGATCTCGGAAGGGAAAAGAAGGATATTCACAACAAGAAAACAATCATGAAGCAAATGTGGTAGGTGAGGTGTTACAAGATGCTTTGATTCTTTCTTTCGAAAATATTACTGATTCTTGGGTGGTAGATTCAGGGGTCTCATTCCATGCCACACCTGATAAGAAATACTTTCATGACTATGTTCAAGGAGATTTTGGACAAGTTCGTTTGGGTGATGATAAACCCTATAAAATTGTTGGAATGGGTAAGGCTCTTGTAAAACACCAGAATGGAAACCAATGGATACTAAAGGAGGTAAGGCATGTTCCAAATCTAAAGAAAAATCTGATTTCAACAGGGCAATTAGGCGGTGAAGGTTGTGTGACAAATTTCACAGATAAAGAATGGAAGGTCACCAAAGGAGCCCTGGTAATAACAAAAGGCGAAAATGTTGGTACATTGTATTTATGCAATGGTATTTATAATTCTATTAATGATTTAACTTCCAAAGGAGCAGATGCAACATTATGGCATCATAGGCTCGGACACATGAGTGAAAAGGGGATGAAGATTCTTCACTCAAGGTATTTGTTGCCGGGTTTGAAGAATGTTGATTTGGACTTCTGTGAGAATTGCATTTATGGAAAATAGAAGAGAGTCAGATTTATTAGAGTTGGGAAAGAAAAGAAGAGTGAAAAATTAGAGCTTGTGCATACAGATGTATGGGGACCTACTCAGGTATCATCTCTTGGTGGCTTTCGTTATTATGTTACTTTTATTGATGATGCAACTAGAAAAACTTGGATTTATTGTATTAAGAATAAATTTGATGTATTTGATACTTTCAAGAAATGGAAAGCTTTGGTTGAGATTGAGACAGAAAGAAATTGAAGTGTCTTAGATCAGACAATGGAGGTGAATATTGTAGTAGAGAGTTTGATAGGTGCTGTTCAGAGCATGGAATTCGCAGAGAGAAGACAGTTCCAAGAACACCACAAGAAAATGGTGTGTTAGAAAGGATGAACAGGACAATCATGGAGCGTGCAAGGTGCATGAGTTTGCATGCAGGATTGCCTTTACATTTTTTGGCAGATGTTGTAGATACTGCTATTTATCTAATAAATAGAGGGCCTTGAAGTTCCTTGGATGGTGGTATTCCGAAGGAAGCATGGACAGGTAAAAAGGTAAAGTACTCTTTTTTAAAGCGTTTTGGTTGTGAGGCCTTTGTCCATATTGATAAAGAAAATAGAACAAAGCTTGAGGCAAAGTCAAAGGAATGTACCTTTATTGGATATGGTGTTAATGATTTTGGTTATCGCTTATATGATTACGAAAATCACAAAATCATTAGGAGCAGAGATGTAATACTAAATGAAAAGGTCTTGTATAAGAATAAGTTGCAGGAAGAGAAACAGGAAAAAGAAAAGAAGGAATACGCAGTTCTTGATGAAATCATTGAAAAAGTAGAGGTGCCTGAAAATAATAATAATCAAGAACCACAACAACAACAACCACCACAACAACAATAGGCACCCCAAACACCTGAAAGTGGTGTTAGAAGATCTACCAGGATAAGTAGACCCCTTGAACGATACCCTCCTTCTTTATATTATTTATTGTTGACTGATTCTGGTGAACCCGAATGTTATGAAGAAGAAATGCAGGTTGAAAGCAGGAAGAAGTGGGAGGTAGCCATGGAAGAAGAGATGGACTCCTTAATGCATAACCAGACTTGGGACTTAGTCAGGTTTCTTGTAGGAAAAACTACATTGCAGAATAAATGGGTTTACAGGCTGAAGGAAGAAGATGGAGGAAAACATAGGTACAAAGCTAGACTTGTGGTGAAGGGGTTTGCACAAAAGAAAGGTATTGATTGTGATGAAATATTTTCTCATGTTGTTAAAATGACTTCAATCAGAACTATTTTAAGTCTAGTGACAGTTGAAGATTTGCATCTTGAGCAGTTAGATGTAAAGACAACCTTTCTCCATGGGGATTTGGAGGAAGAGATATATATGCAGCAGCCACAAGGATATGAAGTGAAAGGGAAGGAGAAACTTGTCTGTAGGTTGAAGAAGAGCTTGTATGGCTTAAAACAGGCTCCAAGGCAGTGGTATCTAAAATTTGACAAGTTTATGTCTGAACAAGGTTATACTAGATGTCACTCTGATCATTGTGTTTATCTGAAAAGCAAAATTATGGCAGCTATATTATATTGTTATTGTATGTAGATGACATGCTTGTTGCAAGATCTAACATGCAGGAAATAAATGTGCTCAAAAGAAAAATTGGCAAATTCATTTGCAATGAAGGATTTGGGAGCTGCAAAACAAATCCTTGGTATGAGAATAACTAGAGACAGGAAAAATCGTAAATTAACATTGTCTCAGAATGAGTACATACAAAAGGTGTTGAAAAGATTTAACATGCACAATGCAAACTAGTTAGTACACCTTTTGCTAGCCATTTCAAACTTAGTAAGGAAATGTGTCCAAAGACCCAAGAAGACATGGATTATATGTCTAAAGTTCCATATGCATCAGTAGTTGGAAGCTTAATGTATGCAATGGTCTGCACAAGGCCTGATAATGCACATGCAGTGGGAGTTGTAAGCAGGTAAATGAACAATCCAAGAAAGGAACATTGGATGGCAATGAAATGGATTCTCAGATATTTGAAAGGTACTACAAATCAAGCATTATGCTTTGGTGGTTCAAACATTTCCCTACAGGTATACATTGATGCAGATATGGCAGGTGACAGAGATAACAGGAGGAGCACTACAGGATATGTATTTACTGTTGGAGGAACAACTATCAGCTGGGGTTCAAAAATCCAAAGTGTTGTTGCACTTTCAA
>APFE030190207.1:0-11527 GCA_000404065.3 Pinus taeda
AACATCGGCTCCTCAAGGACTTGCAATAAACTTCATCATCCACGTCTTAGCCTTATGCACAAACATTCATGACCATTAAATATGACTTTAGTCATTTATGACTTTATCAAGAGAGAGACTTGGTCTTCAAGGCTTGACATCTTCAGATTTAGCAGGATATTCAAAGAAGGCAAATAAGGTGACTTAGCTTTTAATGATATATCATAACAGCATCGCATCTTCCACACTTTGTTCAAGTATTCATAGTAATGTCCTGCCTTTATGTAACTTTCCAATAAAAGTCACATGATTCCTTCAATCAAGTAGACTCTGCTTCAACTGAATTTAAACCTTGAAAACGCACATGGCCTCCTTTTTCTCTAAAGGAAGTCTTTTGTTAAAGGTATGAATAGTTAGACCTTTCTTTTATCTAAAAATTGAGCAACCATATATACCATTCTTCCAAACATGCAGAGATACATCTAAGTTTTGAACAACATCATCACACTCCAATTCGCAATGAACCAATGTCATTTCTTCTTGCCATAATTTTTATGCCACACATTATGAGAGACACCTTCAAAATTTACGGTTGTCCTTCATATAATGCATACGATTTCAGGACATTGACAGTGATTTGAACAACTACAAGCCTTAAGAGATCATCCAAGAATACCATCTACAATAAGATAAATCAATGACTTACCATTCAACCTTCCTTAATCTGAATCCTCCAAAGAGATACTCAATTCAAGCTTACTTTTACTTTAGATCACATTCGGCCTTTTTGTAACTAGAGATATTTCAAATTTATGAAGCAGACTTTTAGGATCTTTTCGATATATGTCATAGAGCCATCCCTTATTCATATATGCAAGACAAACAATGAACTTGTAGAAGAAGGCATTCAAGCCTTATTCCTTTATGACTGATGTAGGACATCAAATACTATAGAAAAATTTAGTGTTGTAGTCCCAACCCAATTTCAAGTTTTCACATAACGTTTAATGCCAAAACCCAACATAACATGAGTTGATATAAATGTTAACTTGCATTTAACTCGAAACATAAGAGACGACTCTACTCATTTAACTTTATCAATTGATACAACAAATTTTATGCAAGGACACAACAATGAAAGAGACACTTATTTTTGGTCCAATGACCCTGGAAAAACCCACAAGGGTAAAACCAATCTTCAAGGAGGATTTAACTCTTCTTAGGAAAATTATTTACAAAAGAGAAATAAAACAAACTTATCTCCCTTTGCTTGTTGACATCACTTCCTAGGTTTACATAGAAATTTGTGCCCCAAACAATCATATAAATCAACCTAATATTTGCCTCAAATTTTGTGCATAAAACCCACTGACAGTGCCTCGAATTTTGTGACAAACACAAAGAAATCTTCCCTAAAATTTAATGCCTCAACTCTCACCAAAACTGCCTCGAGAATCTCATTGAAGGAACCTCAAAATCTACACTGACAGTCACAAAAATTTTAGCAATGATTGTCCTTGGAATTCGTGCCAAAATTCCAACCTAGTTTTGCATGCTCTACGAGCTGAAGATGCCCTCAACCAAACAAGCTCTGCAAGCTACCTCGAAATCTATGCACACAATCTGATTTCTTTGCCCAAGAACTCGAGCTATCTAGGAATGTGTGCCAAATGATAGCCTTGGGATTCGAGCTCCTTGAGGCTATGAGTTTCTCCTCCTGTAATTGTTGTAGTAACCTCCTCTTGCTCCTTCTCTCCTTCTCTGAAATGCCCACGAGAATAATGAGAGTCTCCTTCATCCTTTTTTTCTTTTTTGTCTTCTCAAAAGAAAAGAACTCTAACCCTTGAGATCTAATGGTTGAGATTAAATCTCAACTCACTAGATCAAGGGTGGAGACCATTCCCTCTCCTAACCTCTTCTCTCATGTGGCCCCCTCAATTAATGAGCCTCCTAAACACCTTTTAATGTTTTTGTACCATGTGCACTTTTTCTTTCATAAATTCACTTTTAAAACATAAAAGTCACTTTAATATTAAAAAGTGTACTTTGTACTTTTATCATAAAGTTACTTTATAACACTAGTGACTTTAATATATTAAAGTACATAGTACATAACCCATAAAAGGTAACTTTGCTCCATGACATTGATAAAACTCATAATGTCCCAAGACAAAAAAGTCATTAATGTGTCTTCCTAGGCCAAAAGCATAAATGCACCAAGAAACACCTTCGTACCATTATGTTCAACACTCCCTCTTACCGAGGAAGAGGTTTCTCACCACTCTCATCTTGTCTCTAGAATATACACGCTTTCCCTTGGCAATGACTTGGTGAGAATATCGACTATCTGTTCCTTAGTGGATATACACTCAAGCTTCACAGCTCCCTTATGAACCCAGTGTCTGATGAAGTGGCACCTGATCTCAATACGCTTTGACCGATCATGAAATACTGGATTCACAAAGAGTTTGATAGAACTCTGATTATCACAGTATATCATAGTTGCTCTTAGCCTCTGACCAAAAAACCCATGTAGCATCTTGCGACGCCAAAGTGCCTCACAACTACCCTAACTAGTTGCCTTTGCACTACTCAATGCCATTGACCTATGTTTCCTATTGAACCTTCACATAATTGTTGAGCCCAACGAGAAATAACACTCAAAATTACTCTTCATGTCACTAGCATTGCCCACTATGAGTATCTGCAACCAATCAATCAACTCCATCACCTCTGACATAGTCCATTGTGCCCTATAGGTACCTCAACATGAAGCAATTTGAAGCATGCAACTTCTTCTAGTTGGTGATCATAGGAGTAGCCATTGGCCTGCAACCCTCCATACGGAATCTCATCAGAATATCACCAGCACACCTGCCCTAGCCCACAAAGATATGTCCATCTTCCTTCCAAACCTTCAACACCAAAAAGTAATGCATCAATCCCAGAGCAATCATGTCAAACTCTAAAGCAAGGTCACTCTTGCAGTGTTGGATGAGTCTATCCTATCCTGTAATAAACAAGTCATCCACATATAGAACCAGAATGAGTGGATCATCACCAACCATGATGAAATAGAGGTTTGGATCTGCGTCACTCTTTTGGAAACCCATCTGCTGCAAATAGGCATTTATCCTCTTGTACCATGCCCTCAAGTTTCAACGCTTGGTTCAATCCATATAAGGCTTTCTTAAGCCTAAATACAGGAGACTCCCTCCCATGCACCTCAAAGCCCTGTGGTTGCTCAATGTACACCTCCTCCTATATAACCCCATTGAGAAAGGAGATCTTCACATCCATCTGGTGAATCCTCCCACCCATCTTAGTTGCTATAGATATCACTGCTCTAATGGAAGTATAATAAGCAACTGGTGTGAAAGTCTCATTATAGTCAACCCCCTCTAACTGTGAGAACCCCCACGCCACAAAACAAGCTTTGAACTTCTCCACGTTGTGATCTAGAGCATGTTTAATCTTGTAGAGCCACCTGGAAGTCACTACTGACTTCCCCTCAAGTCTCAGCACTATCTCCCACACATCATTCTTCATGATGGAGGCATACTCCTCTACCATGGCATTCCACCATATCTACTAACTAGTGGCCTTCTCGTAAGTAGTTGGCTCTATCTTTGTCTCCTCGTAACTTCCGCTAGATAGCCACCCAACCTCTCTGGTGGTCTGCTCTCACTCACGAACCAATTGGGTTTCCCACTGTCTCCTGGGATTCCTTCACGGTCTCACGAAGTCATATTGGCTTTCCTCTTCCCTGTAGTAGCCTCCTCAACTGATATGGGAAAATCCTCAACTGGAGCCTCTCCTCTTGATGAGTAAGACCCTCCTATGGTCTACAGTGATCCTAGACTCTAAGATCATGTGCCCGATGATACTAGACTCTATGAACCTGTCACCCCTGAAGTAGGTGATCCTCTTGTACCTAGTCTACCACCTGAAGATCCTGATTCCTGTGGTGTGGCCCCCTGCTGAGGAGCCTATTGCTCTACCCAATCAACCTCCCGAGACCTCCTCAAGGCCCTCTCCTCCTCAAATCTCACATCTTGCATCAAGACAACTTTCCTCAATGTAGGAATGTATATACAATAGGCCCTACTAGTCTCACCGTAACCGCAAGATACCCTTCTCTATAGTGGGTTCTAACTTCGTCCTCTTCTCCTCAGGGACGTGTGAAATTGTGAATATGTAAAGCACCCAATAATCCTGATGTGCCCAATCTCAGGCTTCTTTTCAAAAAAACCTCCTCAGGAGTCTTACTCCCCAAGACTCTAAATGAGCTCCTATTTTGCAGATACGCTGCAGTGTTACACCCCTTGGCCCATAAAAAGAAAGGTAATCTATGATCATGCAACATAGCTCTAGCTACACCCACTATGGCCCTATTCTTCCTCTCCGCCACCCCATTTTGTTGTGGTTTATAAGGCACTATGTACTTCCTCTTGATGCCTGCACTACTACAGAACTCCTTCTCATTGGAGGTATACTCGCCTCCATTGTTTGATCTCAGCACCTTGATCTTCTTTCCCATCTTGTTCTCCACAAGAGCCTTAAACTTTTGGAACCTCTTGAAGACCCCATCCTTGGGCTTCAGAAAGAAAATCCAAGTCTTCCTGAAGTAGTCATCAATGAAGGTCACATAGTACTCGCATCTGCTCAATGATACCTACCACCCTATTGTCACTGCTTGGGAAAGGTGTCTTGGTGTACTTTCCCAAAGCACACCCCCTACACACATCATGATGCTCAGTGTTGAACTCAAGTAAACCAATAACCATCTCCATTAGCATCTTGAAAGCTCCATGGTACAAGTGGGCCATCCTCCTGTGCCAAATCTCACACAACTCACTAATGTTGATCTACGCCACCAAGCCTCTGGTGGGTACAAACATAAACCTATATAACCTCCCATTGTGTACTCTAATCATTCATGCTGACTCGACACTAGATATCTTGGGATATATGAGCGCCTTTCCTCCTTGGAACAAGACTGAAATCAATCAATCAATATTGGAGACTGAAATCAAGTTCTTCTTCAGCCCTAGAAGATAAAGAACATGTCACTTTCAGAGGAGGTAATGACTCTCTAAAAGGACATTGTCCCCACTCTTGTTGCTCTGACCTTGGAGTTATCTACAAGCACAACCTCCAAGTCAATATCATCCTTTATCTCCAAGCACAACCTCCAAGTCAATATCATCCCTCTATCAAACTCGTGAAGTGCAATCTCACTCCACTCATATTGCAAGATGATCCATTGTCTACAAACCATACACCGGAAGATGTGACATGAGTGGATAGGCTCACCACTAAGGCAAACTTTGTGTCAAACCTAAAGGTGAACTCATCCACTTCTACCGAACTTGCAACTCCCTTCTTCTTGACCTTCTTGTTGGGACATTGAATAGCATAGTGACCCAACTTCCCACAAGCAAAGAATTTCACTTTGCCCATGTCCTCCTTCGCCTTTTGCTTCCCTTTCTGCTGCTTAACTCCACTAGAAGACCCATTCTTAGCTTCCTTCTTGCCCTTCGCTGCAAACACAACGTTCTCCTCCTCATCTCCCCCACCACGTTGACTGCCACTCTTGGCAGTCCTCCTAGTCTCCTCCTAAATGAAATCATCCCACATCCTCCTCTAGTCTGGAAAATGCTCTCTGGCCACAATGCCATAGATAAATCCATCCCACTGATTGGTGAAACCATCTAGTGCAATACTGACCAACCGGTTCTCAAGGATAGCCTCTCCCACGGCATCCAACTTATCTCTCACCTATGTGATCTTGGTGAGGTATGAGGTCACATTGTTAGTTTTGGTCATATTAATGTTTCTTAGCTTCTACTTCAACACCGTCTTCCTATTCTCATTGGAACTCTGCTGTAAAACGACAAGGGAATCCCACATCTCGTAGGCAAACCCTATTCCTATCGCATGAGAAAATAGGTGGTCTTTGATGGCATCAAAAATGATTCTCCTTGCCTTCACATTCTTCTCGTTGAAGTCCAACCACTGAGTTGCATTAGTAGGACGTTGCAGAAGACTCTCCACAATGTCTCACACTTCAACTTCTTCTAGAAATAGCATCATCCTCTCCTTCCAGGTGCCAAAATTATCAACCCCACTCAATCTGTCCTCTACCCTCAAACTAGTCGCCATGACCCTCACAACCAACAAAAAAAGCAAATTTGTTACTTGGCAACCTTCCTCCTTTCATCCAATAATTCTTTGGGTTTCTGACTGAGGTTTTAGGCTTGTTGTTCACTGATGTAGCAGAAGTTTGCTTGCTGGTCTCTTCTATCAGCTGATGAAAACCTTTAGATCTAAAGTCCTTCAGGCTCTGATACCATGTAGAAAATTTTAGTGTTGTAATCCCAACCAGTTTCAAGTTTTTGCATAAGGTTTGATGCCAATACCCAAGATAACATGAGTTGATATAAATGTTAACTTGCATTTAAATCAAAACATAAAAGACGACTCTAATCAATTAACTTGATCAGCCGATACAAGAAATTTTATGCAAGCACACAACAATGAAAGAGACACTTATTTTTTGTCTACTGACCCTGAAAAAACCCACAAGGGGAAAACTAGTCTTCAAGGAGGATTTAATTGCTTCTTAGGAAAATTATTTACACAGCAGAAATAAAACAAACTTATCTCCCTTTGCTTGCTGATGTCACTGCCCAAGTTTACACAGAAAACTGTGCCCCACACAATCATATAACTCAGCCTGATATTTGCCTCAAATTTTGTGCATAAAACCCACAAACAATGCCTCGAATTATGTGACAAACACGGTAGAAATCTTCCCTAAAATTTTGTGCCTCTAACCAAAACTGCCTCAAGAATCTCACTCAAGGAGCCTTGAAATCTATGCTGACAGACACCGAAGTTTTGTCAAGGACTGTTCATGGAATTTGTGCCAAAATCCAACCTAGTTCTACGTGCTCTTCCAAATAAAGATGCCCTCAAATTTCAAGCTAGACAAGCTCCTCAAGCTACCTCGAAATCAATGCACACACTCTGATTTCTCTGCCCAGAAACTCAGGTTGTCTAGGAATGGGTGCCAAATAATAGCCTTGGGATTCAAGCTCCTTGATGCTGAGTTTCTCCTCCTGCAAGAATAGTTACAATCAAGTAACGAAAATAATGTAAGAGACTGATTTTACTAAAGAAATCAATAATAGTAAAAGAAGAGATAGAGTACTTAACTTTTATGAATAGCAACAACTCCCTCTTGATCTTGTATTTCTTGTCGTCATTGCATCATAAGGGTTTTTCTTCATCTCAACAACTCATCCTAGGGTTTGTACAAACAGTAAGGATTCTCTTATCTATCCTTCCTAGAGTTGCAAACCCTAGAAATCAAAAAGTTGTAAAACCCTAGTTGTTCTTTTTGCAAATAACAAACCCTAAATTATGCATATGATTCAAAATCCTATATATATTTTTACACAAAGGATATATTACACTAGGGTTTTGTCAAAAACCCTAAACCTTCTCTTGTTTAATAGTATAAATCTCTGACATCGGAGTCTTTTGTTTTGGCCTTCTTTGATGGTTCGTTAGTGTCAGCAATAACAACCTAATGTCTTTCTCTTTTCTTATTTTCATCCATTCTCTCAAGACATTGGTTTCTAAAATGACCAAATTTGTGACATTGGAAACATTGAACCTTTGATAAATCTGTCTTCCTTTGTTGATTTTTATTTGAGCCTTTGTTTTGAGAACCAGATTTCTTACTTTCTCCTTTCTTCTTGAAGTGAGTTGTATAAGCATTAGAGATAGAATTTTCTTTTTCTTCTAGGTTTCCTTCCATTAGTGTAAGTTTGGCTTCTTCTTGAGACCAAGCAGTCCACAACTCTTCAAAAGATGGAGCCTCTTTAAAGCTATTTATATCGGCTACGAAAGCAATCCAAAATCTAGGTAATCCCAAAAGTGTTGAAATTACAAGTTCTTTATCAGGGATGACCTCGTCAATTGCTTGAAGTTCATCTCTTAGACGAGAGATCCTTATAAAATATGAAGACACATTGTCATTTTTTGTCATCTTGATAGTTCGAAGCTCATTCTTCTTTGAAGTATCTAGGTTGGAGATATAGGGAATTAGATTGTCTTTGACTGAATCCATAATGAGGCTCATGGAAATTATGTCATTTTCCTTGAATTTTTCTTTCCCCGCATCATTTGATGGTTTTGTGATTTTGCCTTTCACAATGTCCAACACTTGTATTTCTTGTTGTTGTAGCTCCAACAACAAACCTTCACATTAGATAAAGACTTTATTGATTGATACTTAATGTGTGAACCAAGTTGTATATATATAAATATATATATTATATATATATAGATATTCATCAAACTGGCTTGAAGGGATGAGAATGAGCAAGCGGGCCGACTTGATCTTGATGCTGGCCGACTTAGCACTCTTAGCACTTGTGCAAGATCTAGAAGTTGTATAAGAAATGGGAATTGTTCTTCTTTTCTTGTCATGAAGAACATGACTTACTAGAATATAATTTGATCAAATTAAGCATGAAGAACATGTTGGAGATAAATATAATAAATTGTTTTTCCAAATACGATGTTAACAATGGCATTATGAAGATCGGCCATAGCTACACTCTCCAACACAAGTTCCCAAAATAAGCTTGCCAGATTTAGCTCATGTGAATTTCTTATGAGGACGAAGGGACAAAATTGATTCATTATTTTTGTGAGCACAAGGTTGTGAAACAAGACAACAGTGAGCACGAGTTTTGTGTGTGAGCTAGCAAAGCTAGGAAGAGTGTCAAGGAGAGGCCTATATTCACGGTTTTGGCAAAGGAAATTCTTGTTGGTAAGTGCAAGGAAATAAGAGGAAATTTCAAGGCTAGCACAAGGATTTAGAACCTAAGGACAGGGTTCTTGCAAGCAAGGTTTCGAGCTAAATACTAGCAGGGAGAACGAGCATTTTCTCTAGAGGGTTGTCAAGGTTGGCCACATCATCATGTAGGCTCATGAAGCCCAATGGACATGCCTCTTGACCCTCAATGACTTGTATAAATAAGAGAGACCTCCAACTCATTTGGCATCAACACAACTCATCATTTCTCTCTCCTCATTTGATTGGGTCGTACAAATTGCAAGAGCAACTCTTCTTCTCTCACACGTGTGGCTAAAAGAGGCAAATTTCAGGGGGTCGAATTTCAGAACTGATGCAGGGTTTGACCAGCGTTGACCAAGGGTTGTTTGACTGCGATTTTTGTGGGAAACTTTCTATTTGAGCAAGTCGCATTCATTGGCAAATATACTGAAATTTTTAGGCTATTTGACGTGCGTTGACTGCGAGATTGACTTTAGGTTGACCAAGTTTGACTATTGTTTTGTTGACTTTTTGCATTGACTTTGACTAGCAAAGGAGGCCGAGTTTGACTACGTTTGACCGAGCTACATTGTGGATTGTTTGTTGTTGCATTGACTTTCTAGTTAGGGATGTTGACTGCTACTATTTGGAAGCAGGAAAATCGTAGATTGATTGGGTTGTTTTGGATAGTGGTTTTGATCATCTATAGGCAAGTCACTATTGATTTTATTGTACTCTCTCTCTCTATGTTGAACATTTGATATTTATAATAAGAAGAATTGGTCAAAGGGTTTTCCCCATCTTGGGGTTTTTCCCTGGCATTCGCCAAATCTTTGTGTTCTCTTGTCTTGGCTTGCCTTCTGCTTTTATTGTTCATGTTCTATCTACAGTTACTGTCAATGTGAAGGTTAATGTGATTGTTATTGGAAATTATCATTGGGCTAACTAAAGGGCATTAAAGTAATTGTTGCAAGCATAGAACATACCATTGTTAACTAAAATTAACATGGGATTAGAGCCCAGGTGAAGACAAAGCCCATGCAAGAGAGAAAAGCAATCACTAAGAGATTTGTTGGATAAAGATTATTAGACAAGTCTCAAAGGCCTCTACATCTTACTTCAAGACTGACGACAACCTCAATGACAAATCTAACTATCATGCATGGAAGATGACTTTGGACCTGACCTTAGAGGAGAATGAAGTATTGGATTATGTGCAAGGAAAAGTGTTGGAGCCTCCTTCAAATGCACTGGTTGCTGCTAAAACGAAGTATCGAAAAGGTGAGGTCAAAGCTAAGAAAATTTTGATTAGCTCTATTCAAAAGCATTTGGTTGCCTATATTTCTAATTTGGGAACTTCTAAGGAAATATATGATAAGTTGTTGGGATGTTCAAAGTGAACAATGCAAGTCAAATCCTCTTTCTCAAGAACAAGTTGAAGGATATCAAGATGGATAAATGGGAGTCTATCCAATCCTACTTCATGAGAATAACTCAAATCAAGAATGACCTACTATCTATTGAAGAAGTTATTGATGATAGGGAGCTCACTCTCATTGCACTTGGAGATTTGTCAAGACCGTGGTATGTATTTACCACCAACATTCTTAACAATGACGGGATACCTAGTTTTGATGAGTTATTGGCTAGATGCACACAAGAGGAGACTAGGATGATGGAGAGAGATAAGTCCAATGGAAATGAACCTACTACCTTCTTTGCTCATGCAAAAAGAAGGAATAATGTTGGTCCAAGGAGACAGGGTCAAGGATCTAAGAAGGGATTCAAAGAAGGAAGAAAAGGAAGGTGTTACAATTGCAATAGGTTCAACCACTATGCTAGAGAGTGCCCTCACAAGAAGAATACTCCAAGGGATGATGACAACAACGACAACAACAATTTCAAAGGCAATGGCAATCAAAGGAACAACATGTTCAACAACAAAGGAAAGAGGAACACTCCCGCTACTCGAAATGGAAATGGTCAACCTCCCAAAAGGACAAGAAATGCCAAGTATGATGAAAGTAATGTTGAAGTAAAACAAGATGATTTTTATCTTGTTTCTGCTCTATCTATTTGTTGAAGGAAACGTAACTAGGTTCGGTCTTCATAAATGTACTTTTTATATTTGTATTTATTCAATAAAAGAAATATTATTTTTTTAATGAGTTTCTTGCTCATTGAAATAGGTCTAGCACATGTTAAGTGCTATAGGTGAGTCAAATAGTCAAAAGGAAATGTTGAAGGCCTTAAGGGCATGTTACACCATGTATTAGGGTCAAGAGAATACCTCCAAGCAAAGTCAAGTCCCCTCCTATGCAAAGGCACCATCAAAGAAGCTCCCTCAAGCATGTTACACCACCAAAGAAGCCATCCGAAGGAAGCTCAACAAGTTGGCTTGCAAACTATCCTCAAGTCAACCTTCTAGTTGGCCTGAAAGGAGGGACAGTCCTTTATATATAAAGGTTGTCCACTCCGCCAAAACGCGCTCACTTAACATCTCTGAAATCTGCTAAGTACAAAGGCAAGTAAAAGGTAACGAAGGACAAAGGAGAGGTCTCAAAGTGCAGCGAAGAAGGTGAAGCCTAGACCAAAGTCAAGAGGACCATTTCTAGGGCAGCTGCAGTCAAACATGCGAGAAAAGGGAAGGTTGTTTGTAGTCATAACAACAATAGTATATCAACGTCACACCTC